>CAUYRT010014913.1:0-53749 GCA_963574885.1 Lepilemur ruficaudatus | reverse complement strand
CAGTCGGCCCTCCCGGCCCAGCACAGGAACGCCGCCATGACAGACGGCAGTGCCAAGTGGAAAGTGTGGCTTCCAGCAGCAGCACCTGGCCTCCTGGCAACTCCTCAGCCGGGCTTGGAGTTGTGCCTGAGCGTTTTTGTTCCTGATTTTTGACATCTCCCCTACCCCACTCTCTGCTTTATCTTTTTTTTTTTCCAAACAGCATCCTCCTAAAAGCCTCCCCTTGTGGCCCCGTGAGGGGCCGGAGGGGGCCAGTCCCGAACAGCTGCCCTCTTTTTGCTACGAAAGTGGTCCGACTCCTCAGTCAACCACAGGCTAAAACCCAGCCTTCCTGAAACTGCAAGTTTGATTCGTGAAATGAAAATGAAATCCCCTCTCCTCTGGCAGGCTACTGAGGCTGCTTTTGTTAAGGTTGTGTGTTTGCGGGCAGCTGTCCGGCTCCGCAGCGAGCACGGGGCAGGATCGTCGTCAGTCATGCCAGTGACCACTGTGAGACGTCAGCATCCTGAAGAGGAACGAGGCAGACTGGGGACACACAACCCACCCCCCAGCCAGCCAGGTGCAGGTTGGGCCAGAGACCCACCACCTCCTTGGTGTGTTCCTTCTTTCTCACCCGTTGCATCCACGGTCACCAAGCTCCGTAAATTCTGTGTCTGCAACAGCTACTTTCCAGCCTCCTCTGTGTGCCTAGCACACGGAATGCCAGCCTTCAGCAGCTCTGCTGTGGGACACTACAACAGCTCCCTGTCTCTGCTCCCTCATCTCTCCTCCACCCTCCATCCTAAAGCACGACGGGATCGTGTCTCTCCCACCACTTAACTCCTCAGCACCACAGTCTGGCCTGATCTACTTTTCCATCCTCATCCTCACCTTGACAATTCCTTCCTCGCCCTACTCTGTTTTCCATCCCTTTGAGAACCATACCCCGTTGGCACTTTCAAGGGGTTTGAGCTGTTGCCCCCACATTCTCATTTGGTTTGCTCCTCATTCTTTAAAATCCAGTTCAACATCATCCCCCCTGCGACGGAAACCACCGAAGTATACCCTCCGCCTGCTCCAAGCTAAATGCATCACCTCCTCCTCTGAATTTTACAACCCTTGATTCCTTTTGTTCCTCCTCCAAGGGATGAGGAGGTCTGTGAGTCCAGAGCCTAAGTGTGAATTCATCCATGTATCCCCAGCACCAAACATGGCACCTGTCCCATATAGGGTTGGGCAGTTTTGAGGAATGAATGACAGTAAAGGGGAAGTGTGGACTGTGGGCACAGAGATACTAACCTAGGGGCCAGGCTCAGGTGAAGGAGGAAAACTCACCTGAGACACCTCAGGCATGAGCCCCCCACCAGAGGTAGGTCGTTGGAGGATTACAAGTCTCATCGGTGAGCTTGAACTTCAGAGCCTTCCCACCTTCCCTGGGTCGGATCTCACACGTTCCTGAGTCACGCCTCTCCCATTTCTGACCTTGCTTCTTCCAACATCTTCTCCACCCTGACCTGCTCACACGGCCCCTATTCCCAGTTGCTTCCTGGCTATTGGTTTGATGCTGGTGGAATTAACCGTGGCCTACACCCTGCCTCTGATTAACTCAACTTCCAGAAGAAAAGGCCTGGGACCTCATGCTATCAGGTATTCTTCCGAAGACACGACCAATACTTCACCTGTAGGTTGTGTGGCCTTAGGCTTTTACTATGTAGTGCTACTGGGTTAGGGGAAAGCAGGACAGGATCTGGCCCCCTCTGTTGCTGCTCTGCCACGGGAAACTCATCTTGATGGAAACCAAACTTCAGCTCCTTCATTTCCATCAGCTCTGACAGCTGATCAGTAACCGGATCAGGCCGTCTCACTTTCACTGTCATACACGTCTGTCTCCCCCTCCCATTCCTGCCTCCACTGCCCCCATAGGGCCCCACCATCCTTCATCTGGGCTACGGAAGTGACCTCCTAAGAGATGGCCTCCCAGCAGCCAGTCCCTCCCTCCCCGTCCAGCCTTCACATTGAGCCACTTATCTTCCTAAAACATAAGCTGATTATGTCACTCTCCTGCTCAAAATCCTTCAGTGGCTCCCCACTGCCTACAGAATAATGTTCAAATGCCTTCCATTGCCATTTAGGATCCCCTAACAACTTAATCTCAACTGACTTTTGTCACCTCACCTGCCTGCAAGCACCTTGCCCTCCTTCCCAACAGAATTATCACTGCTCCTATCCAGATGAAATATTCCCTCCTCCCCAGGCCAAAGTAATCCCTCCATTTGCAGCATTTCCACGACACACAGTTTATGCCTTAACCGAGCGCTTCTTTACTCTGCCTGTTACTATTACACATTTGGTTGCTTTGGCAGTGGACTGGCCCTTCCGGACTGCAAGTTCTCAAGGCCAAGAAGCTTGCTTCATCCACCTTTGTAACCCTTCATGTTGCCTTGAGCACAGTGAATCAAAGCAATTCTGAATGGTGTTTAAATAGGTTCATATGGGTTTGAAAGCCACGGTGGTCAGGATCATGGTATGAGGCAGCTCTGGATGAGAGAACGGCTCTTAAGGAGTTCACAGTGTATTTAAGATAATCTAGGTAAATGTCCAGACACTGAAAAGCCACAAAGTAATGTAAAGAAAAGCAATGTTCTTCAAGCCTGCATGCAAAAGGAAGCAGAGATTGCACCCAACTTAGGCAGTACAGACAGGCATTTTCATGCCATGATTCTGAATCATACGTTTGGGATTTAAAATACTTTCACCTTTGCATGGAGAAACAGAGACTCTGAAACGTCTTCATAGGGTTGCACATGACAAGTAGATTGTATCATCATAATCGGTCCACGCAGGGGACTCTCCTGAGGCAGCACAGCCGAGCAGTTATGAGCCAGACCCCAGTGTTCAGTTCCAGCTCTGCCACTTCCTGGTTGTGTGACTTTGAGCAGCTACTTAATCTCTTTGTGCTTCTTTTTCTTTTTTCTCCTGTAAATGGAGAGGATAATATATGCCTGCCTCACTGGATCTTTAGAAAAACTGAGTTAATATACATTAAGTACTTAGAACATAGTAAACTCTGTGTCATCATTGACTATTATTTTTAACTATACCCACCTACCAGAGAGACAGAGGGACAGACAGACTGCCCAGCTTTTATTACACAAAAAGCGTTTGTGTAACACCGCGTATTGAGGCACTGCTCTTTCCTTCCCTTTGTTGTTAGGATCTACCTTTTAATGGGCAGCGTTTTATTTTTCTAAAAGTGGTTACCCTCTGTTAAAGGCTTATCTTTTCATAGAGTATATCCACAGATCTTGGATTCACAAGGGACATGACACAGCCGTGAATAGCTTGGACTCCAGAGCCAGCTGCCTGGATTTTTCGTAGGTGTCTCCACTACGTGACTTAACTTTTCCAGATCCAGTTTTCTCACTTGTGAAAAGACGATAGTAACAGTTTCTACCTCCTGTCACCACTGTCAGGATTGAGTTGACACATGTAAGATGCTTAGAACAGCGCTTGGGGTGTTGTTAATGCTCAATGAATGCTGCTGTTCTTATTTAATAAACAGATACTAGTACCTACTATGTGCCAGGCACTGTGCTAGGAGCTTGGGAAACAGCAGCAAAAAGGCAAAGTCCCTGTCCTCTGGAGACACAGGTGCTATGATCATCCCAACCTCTAGACTGAGGCTCACAGTGGTTAAATCTGCCTGAAGTTACTTGCTAGGAAGTGAACAAACTGGGGTCTGAACCCAGCCCTGGCTTAACCAGAGGACCACCCATCCCTCTTCAACACGGAGCCCTCGGGCGTCAGCTTTCACTCCTTCAGAACCCTAGGTACCCTGCTCCATGTTTACAGAATTGGAAGCTGAACTCCTTAGGTTGTCGTTCCAGACATGTCAACCATGGTACCAGTCATTGTCACACTGCTTAATGTGGGAAGCAGCCCCAGGCTGATCCACAAGCAAGAGAGAGCCGAGAATTGGACCACGGCTGGGCACCTGACCCAAAAGCCATCCACCTGCAGGCTGAGCGTGACCTATGACGTGGCCAGCACCAACACTCTGTCCAGTGAGGGTAATGGTGACGAGTTGAGCCAGTCAGACTCCGTCTCCCTGTAGAATGCAAAGAGAAAGCTTCAGAGAGAAGCAAACTAACAGGAATGTGGAGCAGGAAGAAGCAAGCACCCGAAGTGGTGCGGAGGGCGCGAGAGGAGCAGCGTCTGCGCTGCTGGCGGAGCACAGAGGGCAAGAGGGCAAAGCCCAGGTGCTGAAGAAGAGACCTTGCACCCAGGATGAGGGTGAGCCCCCCTCCTGACAAGGCACCCTGTTACCCGAGAGCTCCTGAGAGTCTCTGCTCCCTCCGGCCGTGTGTAGCCATTCGAGATACTCCAATGCCAACCCACCTGTCCTGCTTTCTCGTCCACCTCTGCTCCACACACGATGCTCCTGGGCCCCGAACAGGCCATGAGCGTTCTCTCCCCCACCTCCAAACCCTTCATCCCGGCCATATTCACTCCCTGCCTGATGGAGAGATGTCCCAACACTAACCCTAGCACATTGTGGGCTGCTAGTGCATTCTACCACATACCCAATAAACGTGGGCCTGCTGACGGGCCTTCTGATAATGCAAAGTACCACAGGGCTGGATAGTTCTTAACCCCCAGCCCCAGGGGAAATTTTGTCCCCCAAGGGGACGTTTGGCAATGTCTGGGGATATTTTTGGTTGTCACAACTGCAGGGGGATGTGCTGCTGGTATCTAGTGGGGGTAGAGGCCAGGGAGGTGCTGAATGCTCTACGATGCACAGGACAACCCAGCACAACAAAGAATCACAGGCCCAAAATGTCGACAGTGCCGAGGTTGAGAGACTCTGGGCCAGAGCTATAAGGAAATTTAAAAGAAACAAGAGTTGGGGAATACAATGATAACAATAACACATTTTTAGAAATCAAATAACTAAAGCGTATTTTTCTGAGCACTGCTCATGATTTTAAATATATTACAGTAAAACCCTAGTTGCGAGTCCTGTATTAACCCTGATTTGGATATAAGGCAATCAACAATTGGCAGCAAACTCACTCCAGCCTTACATTCACCTGTCACTAGCAGTAATGTGACCTTGTATTTTACAGAGTGGAGTTTTTTTGACCCCACTGGTATCACTGCAGCAGCGTTTGATTATAGTTCCACAGTGCTGGCAGAGACAGTGAGCAAGCTAATGCCATTCTGGCCAGTCTGACAATTTTTTGTCCAGTCTAAGGGGCTTCATTGGGATTGGTCCTATTCAGTTTATTTTTAACCTCAACAACATTTCTCCCTTCATGTTGGTTAGGAGCACAAGCTTTGGAGGAAGCCATGGCCAGATTGTACTCTCAGTTTTGGGGAGGGGGGGTCCTGTTCCATCAATCACTGCACACTCAGTGCCTAAAAAGGGAGGGGCTCAGGAGACAGCTGTGGAATGAGTGAATACACTCACTCTCTGTTTCACCTCATTCAACCTTAGTTTCCTTATCTATAAGACAGAGCAAACAGCACCTAGTATATCAGGTTGTTGCAAGAATTAAATAAAATGAGACCATGCATATCAAACTCCAAGCCCAAAACTGGACCAGCAGCTCAATAAATGGCTGCTATCCCTCCATGTATACAACTACTAAAAGTCTGTGGCTGTTTCAGAATCTGGAAAGGTACCCTGATTTTCTCCCCAAATCCTCCGTTCTTCAATGAAGCACTATCAAGGCGGAGGAAGCTGTAATATAAAGCACTGAGAAACTAGGTCTGTTTTTCTAAAACTAATTAAAACTCGAAGTTCTGCCATGATTTCCAAGCCAAGTTTATGCTCACATATGGGCTTCCCATTTTAAATTTTAATTTGATTGTGCACCTCTCAGTCTAGCAACAGGAATGGATGAGGGCCAGTATCCTGTCTTTTTAAACTTTCTCAGCATTACCTATCTATTGCAGGCGCCTAATATATAGTAATGGACAAAGGAAAGAACTTAGGTTTTAGTTACTGGGTTTTCCAAGGGTGAAGACTATTTATACAAACATGACAAGAGCATCTGTTTGTACTCTGGTTCACAATTGAACATAAAGCTATCAGGGTGAAAGGGTTTCATTGTAGCATCAACTCTTCACATAAAACCTTGCAGACCTCAGGGCTGCTGAGAGAATTTCCAGAAGGTGGTGTCCATCGGGACACAACAGACATGGGGAAGCAGGACGGCTGAAAAAAGCAGGCAAAACAGCCAGCTCCAGACCAAGCTGGGTTCAGCTCCGGGCTCTGCCACTTTCTAGTTGGGCAATTTCAAGTCTCAATTTTCACATCCATAAAAGGGCAATAGTATACCTGCTGCTGTGGGTTGAATTGTGTCCCTCCCAAAACTCCTATTTGACATTCTAACCTCTGGAACCTCCTTATTTGGAGCGAGGGTCTTTACATAGGTAATCAAGTTTAAACGAGGTCATTAGGGCCCTGGTGTCCTTATGAAAAGGGGAAATTTGGAGACACACACACACACACACACACACACGAGGGATGCCATGTGAAGATGAAAGCAGAGATCAGGGTGATGCTTCCACAAGCCAAGGAGTGCCCAGGATGGCTAACCAACCACCAGAAGCTAGGGGAGAGATCTGGAACAGTCTTTCTCACAGCCCTCAGAAGAAACCAACCCTGCCAACACCCTGACCTCAGACTTCTAGCCTTCAGAACTGAAAGAAAATAAATTTTTGTCACTTTTAGGCCACTCAGTTAGTGATACTTTGTTACAGCAACCCTGAGAAACTAATATATCTGTCTTGTAGTGTTAAAATAAAGGAATAAAGATAGAGTTTAAAAGACATAAAACATATTGCACAGCTCATAGTACGTGGGCAAAGTTGGCAGCTGTTGTTACTATTGATTATTAGACTATCACAAGTTGAAGAGTACAGAGGTATCAGACACAGGTGTATGTTAAACACAGGAAATACCATATCGTCTGACTATAAGGCAACCCCTTAAATGCCAATCTCCTATTTTTCCAATGAGAAAATCTAGGGAAAAAATCTGATATAGATAAAACAGCCAAATGTCTACTTAAAATATTTAATTTAGTTACATGTACACATTTTAAAATCACATGGTATAAAAAAGCATATGTTGATTTAGAAGTCATGCTTTTTCCATTTTCATATTTCATGAAGTAATTTTATTCTAATATTTGTTTTTGTCATTTCGAGAGCCTTTTTTGAGTTTGTTTTCCAGAGAACTTCATCTTTATCTCCATTTAAATTACTTAAGATGCAGCACTTTTGAATCTGTGCATTGCTAACACAAAAATTTTACCTCAAGCTGCAAATATTATTTTCATATACCATTATAATTTATCTCTTTCCTTCATTTGTACTTACATGTACATTCACGATCTTCACTGTGTCATCACTTACCATATTGCCTTGTAACATGATTTCTAAAAGGCACGTTTATAACCAAATCTAACACCTGCCATTGTGAAGTCACGCTCAAAGAAATAATCCTTAAATCAGTGCTGGGAACCTCTATAACCATTGAAAACTAACGTCGATTTAGGTCGTTTCAGGCTAATGTGGTTTTTCAAAATAAAAATTGAAAATGAATCCCATCATATGAGGGAACTTGAAGGACTTGAAGATAAGGCAACTCCTTCTTTTCTGAGGGGCAATTCTGGAGGGAAAACTCATCACTTTAAGTGCAGACTATACACAGTTTACGTACCATTGGCTTTACCAATTCAGATGCTTTTTCCTATGTCCCACTGATTCTCTTCCTTCAAGGCCAAGTTCAAATTCACTTCCTCTATGAAGCCTACCCACCACAGACACACAGCTGGAATAAATCTCTCATCACTTAGCTCTCACTGTACACGTACATATAGCTCAAAGCTTTCTTCTAGCCCTGAAGCCAGGCCCTTGTCTTAATTACCCACACATGGCAGCATTTGTTCCGCGAACAGTAAGTTCCTTTTCAATGTAATGCACAAGAGGAAATAATTTGATTCTTTTCTCCTGACTATAAAAATAGTACATATTTATTGTAAAAAATTCAAATTCTGTAAGAATGTTTTAAGAATAAATTATATCTTCTAAAACTCCCCCACTATTAAATTTTTGGCATATTAACTTCCAGAATTGTTACTGTGTGCACACATGCATGTTCATATATGTGCATATACATACATATACCCATAGACACATTTTTAAACAAATAAGAATCATGCCATAACATATTGTTTTAAAACCTGCTCTTTTCACTTAATAAATCATGCAATCCTCCTTTGTAAAGAAATGTAGATTTACATTATAATTTTTAGTGGCAGTATGATATCAGAATATCAAAATTTATTTAATCATTCTCCTACTGTTGGACCTTTAAGTTGTTTTATGTTTTTTATAGTCATAAGCAATGCTATAATGAAAAGCCTTGAAATTACAGCTTAGAAAAATGATCATTTCTTTAGGATAAATTCTGAAAAGTAGTCTGCTAGTTCAAAAGGGTATACTTAATGTCAATTTTAGTTACTCCCAGCAACAGTGCAAAAGAGTGTCTATTTCTCTTGGTCTTCACCCACATTAGTACTATCAACCTTGTTAATCTTGGCCAAAAAGAAAGGACCAAAAAAAAAAGAATGGTTCATTGTTTTTATTCCCATTTTTAAACTAATGAGTTTGATCATCTTTTTGGTAAATCCAATCATACAACTGTTTATTGTATAATGCTGTACAATACAATTATTTGCATCTTATTAAATATATTTGAATAATATAAAGTATTATTTATTGTATTGTCTATTTATTTATTATATTACACTATATCATTACTTATTAATTTCTTAATAAACATTTGCAGAATAATAATAGCCCACACTGACTACGTGCAAGGCGCTGTTCCAAGCACACCTGGGCATGGACCTACCTTCTCTCGGGCATCTGGGTACACTGCTCCCACCCCTCTCCCCCACCAGTTAGGTGAAGGACCTCTTTTGGTTCAAAAAGGAATCTATATGAGCATGTTTAAACTACGATTACATTTTAAAAGAATGTTACTATTTTTTAAACACTTTACATACGTTTTCTCATTTTTTTCTCACAACAATCTTATGAGGTTGGCACCATTACTACTCTAATTCACGCTTTACAGATGAAGACACTGAGGCTTGTGCCCAAAGACAGATCTAAGAGGGGTGGTCACAATCTGAAACCATCCTTAACCACTACACCAAACTGCTAGAAACAAGAGCCACTGTTAGGGACACTTAGTGTCCCCAAAGAGAAGTAGCAGTCACTACACAAGGCCCATTAAGGAGGCCTAGATCTCTAAGTCAGAAACGACACTTAAGCCTTTAAAATAAAAACAGTGAGCATCAGAGAGGAAACTGCATGTTTCCACCACAAGCTTTGACCCCTCAATCAGACACAGAGGAGTCTCTGAACCAGAAAGGGCTGGACAGTGTCACCATGCGAGGTGGACTGTCCTGCAGCGGAGGTGGAGAGGCCAGGCAGCGGCAGCACCTGAATCAGGCGGGCGCATTCTGTTTAGCAACCTACAGTAAGACCCCTTGCCAGCCAAGCAAAGAGAACTGGACAGAGGGGAGAATACGAGCGAGGGAGAAAGTGAAATAAATATGGCAGGTGACACAATTTCTGAGTGCTTACTGTGCACCAGGCTCCAGGCTATGTGTTTCTGGTGCGTCGTATGCTTGGTCCTCACAACGACCCTGTGAGGTAGGAATTAACAGAGCCGATCTGCAGAGACACTTGTGCAAGGTCACACGGCAGCAGGGCATGGACTGAAAGCCAGGTCTTCTGGTTCAAGTCCAGGAAGAATCTCCAGCATTCTATGGATACACTTGGATGGGGTGGGGAGCAGACTTATGAGCAAGGCTCTGGTTCCGACCTCCTGTCACCCAGTGATCCATTTTAATCTGTTTTATGAAGTGCGGCTCCAGGTGAGGATTCGCTGGAATGAAAGGTTTCCACAGCTAAACCTCCCAAATTTGAAAGCACAGCACCATACCACATCTGGTCCACACCTACCTCCAACCTTCAATCGCTTTTGCTACATAAACATATATTAATCACTTACTGTGCGCAAGGCTCCCCACACTAGCAGCGGCATTATGAAAACAAACCAGATATCAAGACACAGCTCTGCTCACACTTTCTACATTCCAGTCAGGGAGAGAAGGACAGCACTGGACAGCAACGGTCCAAAGCGAGTGTGGCAAATTCTGAAATAGTGGTATGGTATTATTCAATACATACCAAAAAAAAAAAAATGTATGGAGAAAAACGTCAAGGCATTCATAGAGGTTATGTGATTATTGAAGAGTGTAAAATGACTGGAGATTTGGGCTTATCTATATCTTCTAAAGTTTCTACAATAAACATTTATGACTTTCAAAGTGAAAAAAAAAAACCCAAGAAGTCAATCTTAAAAGTTCCTCCCACCCAGCATCAAAGATCAGGGACGGGTACATGGCGGGCTGTGTTTCCGGTGGCCCAGCCCCAGGCCCTCACCCCATCAAAGGTTGGGTGTCAGGAGCAGAGACTGAACCCTGCCCACTGGAACATACGCCTCTCAACTGTTCCACTCCATCATCACTATTTCATTTAACCGGGGAGAAAAAGCGTTTGAGTCCAATTCCTACCTAGTGTGGTAGGCTATTATTTAATATTAAGAGCTACCGTTTATTCACATTCTACTAAGTGAAGTATCCCAAGAATGGAAAAGCAAGCACCACATGTACTCACCAGCAAATTGGTTTCGCTGATCAACACCTAAGTGGACACATAGGAAGAACATTTATCAGGTGTGGGGCAGATGGGAGGGGGCGAGGAGAGGATGGGTATATACATACATAAGGAGTGTGATGCTCACTGTCTGGGGGATGGACATGCTTGAAGCTCTGACTCGAGGAGGGAGGGGGGCAAGGGCAATATACATAACGTTAACATTTGTACTTCCATAATATGCTGAAATCAAAAAAAAAAAAAAGAGCTACCGTTTATTGTGCCTTGTCTGCATGTAGGACTCTATGCTAAGCACCTTCAAATTATCTCATTTAATCCTTCAACAACTGTGAAAATTAGGTACCATTATTTTCGTTTTACAGACAAGGAAACAGAGGCTCAGAGGAGTAAGCTACCAGCCCAGTCACTCATGACCAGTAAATGAAAGAACCAGGTTTCAAACCCCAGTGTGTCTGATTCCAAAGTCTTCAACCTTTATGGCTATACAATTCTGTCCTTCTAAGGGACTGATTTGTTAACATTTACAGAGAATGTATGTGCTTTAGAAGAGGTCTTCCAAATGACCTGGGACTGGGATGAAAACCTCCATCTAGGAAGTTGCCAGATATGAGGTCACAGGTCACAACTGTGAAAACCAAATAAATTACATTAAAAACAAAGGTAAGATAACTACGTGAGGTGATGAATATGCTAATTAGCTTTATTATGGTAATCATTTCACAGTGTATACAGATATCAAAACATCATGTTGCATACTGTAAATATAAATAATTTTTGTTTGTTGATTATACCTCAATAATGCTGGAAAATTAAATTAAAAATAAGATAATAAACATAGTACTCAGAACTCATCACTTCCTAATTAATTTACTTCATTTTACTACTAAGTATGCTCTTATACCTGTGTGGTGGAAATACTATATAATAGTGTGTTGTTGAACATTTCTTCCCAACTCCATGTTCTACATCTCATTTATAGCTTAAAATTGGCTATGGTGGAGTATATACACCCTGGAAATCAGCAAACACCACAAATCAGGGCTTGATTTATTGTTTTGCTGATTGTCTAAACTTTTGAAAGTGACAGAAAATCTTAATAATGTAGATTAAACATAAACTGTGCCATCTTTGTAACTGTTATGTTGTGAATACCACAAAAAAATGAGGAAATGTTCTTTTAGTATTTAAAAACTATTATCTGCCTCACTCAAGAAGTATCTCATGTCACTGACAAATGAATAAAGTTCTAACATGTGTCTTCGATGTGTCCTTCATGGTGGAACTGTACTCATTCATCAGTGATGTGAGCAACCTCTTTGCTGAATCATATTGCAATCAAGTGTTTATCTGTAGTCTGATTTTGTCACACTGGCTGAATTGCAACCACAGGTTGGCTACAGATCCAAGAGTTCAGTAAAAATAAATGAAAGCATTCTGTAATAATCAGTTGACTCTATGAGATTTACAATAAAATATGCTATATTTTTAAATATTATTTGTAAGTTGTGAGCTATACATCTTTTATATCAGTAAAATTTATAATAAGCTTTTTTCTGGAGAGTCAGTTGCTAAACATATAAAGCACATCACTGGGTAGAACTACGGACAACCTGTCGTCTGCAAACCCAGAACGCAGTCTTTTAGTGACAAATTCTCAGAAATTTCCAGAATTATGGACAAGGTCCTCAATGATCCCATGGAACCCTCAATGGAGTGACATTTCAGACCTGGTACCTTCTTGAAAATACATGTCCTAATTCCCAACTTCTTAAGGTCATTTGAACTCTGGGCCCATCTTTCAGAGAGGTAACCACGGATCATCTGATAAAATTAGAAACTCTGTCCTGGAGTGAGAGCTACAAACAAAATAAGCTTTCTGTGACATAAAGCATTCCTGAACACCTGGGAAAATATCAATCACAGCCTCTTCTTAGTTACGTGTGAGTACTTCATTGCTGTGCCCATGATGTGACATTGTCAGTCACCAATTCGTATGTCAATCTCCTCTGTTGACCATGAGAGCCATGAAAACAGGGGTGTCTCTTATTCATCCCTTGTCCAATCGGAGTTCAGTCATGTCCTTGATGCCTAAAGAGAGGGAGATTGAGACAGACGGAGGGAGGATCCCCTTTAAAAATCTGGTGTTGGCAGAATTTACATCTGTTTCACTGTTATTAATATTTACGTATTTCCTGTACAGCTCAGGAGCAATGTTTTCATTGTGATGCCATACCCAAATACATGCAACAGCAAGTCAACTGTAAAGGTCATCCAGGTTTTTCCAAATATACTACATATACTTGTCACTCCTACTATATAAACATATAAAGCACATGACCATCATGACCAATGAACAATAATCAAGCAGTTCACACGAGTAAGTTGCCTTTACAAAGAGGCAAATCTCCACATATATGGACTAAAGATACTTTACAAGTATAATCTAGAAATCTGCCTTTTTTCAGGTTCTGTGTGTATAGAGTAGCGGGAAGGACAGCCTATCCTTGCCTGTGTGGCTGGGTGTTGTAGGTCCCATATGGGTGATTTTATCTAGAGGGTGTCACGTTTACCTTGTTTCAGCGTATTTGGGAACCCAAGCCCAGGGCATTTTGGGGATGGAAGACTGAGACACAGAGGGGGTGCACAGCTACTCTCAGAGCACAACTGCTACTGAGAGCAACAGCAGCCAACATACACACAGGAGCTGCTACAAAACTGTCATAGCACAGATAGTTTCCTAAATTGTGCCTGGAATTAAAAAAAAAAATTCCAAAGGCTACACTTAAGATAATTAAGTCATCATTTAATTCAATCAGTGAAATAACAGACATCAAAATAGAATTCCCAGAATTCTCCTTGGGGATCCACAGGGACCTTGGTATTGCCCACCTTCCTGATTTCCATGCATTCCACGGCTTTTAATTTCTTCTTTCAGTGACTGGAAACCAAATACACAATTTTCTCCTCCTTAATTCTCTTTCACTAGGAGCTGGGAATTTTCTGCCATACCAAGCTAATTAAAAACACATTACTACAGCAAGGGTTACCTTGCACCTGACCTGGCATCCAGGGGTTAATCTCACACATTTTATATCCCACCTTAAACAGAAATAATAGAAGCAGAGAACTGGCTTTTAGGGCAACCTTTCTAAGATGGTGCTACTTCAGAGCACAACAATTAAAAAAAAAAAAGAAAAAGAAAAACACCGTGCAAATGGAGATGAATGGTACGCAGGCCACTGAGGTAATTAAAAATGTATTTTCCATCTCCTAGTAATTGAATTGTGTACAAGCTGCGAGTTAATGAGGTCATCTACCCTCGAGCACTGACAGGAAAGCAGGAATAATTATCTTTCAATTTTTTCTTATGTAGCAATTAATTTTAACCATTCGCCTACACCCCACCTCCACTCCCCTCATCCCAGTCAGTCAAAGTCATCGCTAAACCGAATTGACAAGCAATTGATACGGTGGCGGCACGGAGCTGCCGAGGCGGGCAAGGTAATCAAGGGGTTGCAGCTGTTGAGGGCTAAGCGCTTCCAGGTGAACGTCGCTTGAGATTTCGCATTCTGCCACGCGGAGGACACGGGACGCGCCGTCGTGGCTGGCGGAACATCTGGTGCCAGGTGGGCCGGGAAAGGGGCACTGCTGACTTGTGAAGGCAACAGAAGGGTGGACAAGGATGGATGGATGGACAGGACTTTGAAACAAAATGTCACTTATAAAAACTGTTATCCAAAAATGGGGGAGACATGCTCAGCCGCACGTTAAACTCGTCTTGAGCTCATGGCCTCGTTGAACTTCTTGGAGATTTTTGGCTGGTTGACTTTGGAGTACGGTCCTGCTGGCCAATCCTCCTAGAACTCACGGGCACAAAAATGTTCTTCCCTCATTTAGCTCAACAAAAGCTCACTGCTGTTTTTAATCATCCTTATTCTGGGCTCCCTGTTCTAGGCCAGGGCAGTGCTAAGGAATGATTTCTTCCAATTCAGCTACAATTTGGTCCAAACTGCATCATGTTATAGGTAGTGATTGGAGTTTGTCCATCTGCGATGCTAGTTGGCCTGATATTGAGATAAAATCTTAGGTTCGTGACTCCACTTTATCCCCACTTATCTAATTATTGAAATTAGAGAAAAATCTCACTTTGGATAGGTTTCGACCAATAAACATTTAAGAAAGACACAGGCAGAGAGATTCGGAGAAATCAAGTCTGTGATGGTTGATTTTATGTCAGCTTGACTGGATTAAGGGATACCCAGATAGCTGGTAAAGTGTGACTCCTGGGTATGTGTGTGAGGGTGTTTCTGGAAGAGACTGGCATTCAAATCAGTGGACTTGAATGAGCAAGGAGGATCTGCCTTCACCCAGCGTGGGTGGGCAACATCCAATCCGCTGTGGGCCCACATAGAACAAAAGGGCAGAGAAGAGGCGAATTCATTCTTTCTTCTAGAGCTGGGACATCCATCTTCTCCTGCCTTTTGACATCAGAACTCTTTGGACTCCAGGACTTGCACCAGTGGCCACTGTGGTTGTCAGGTCTTTGGACTCAGACTGAATTACACCACTGGCTTCCCCCGTTCTCCAGCTTGAAGATGTGTATCTTAGGATTACTGAGCCTCCACCACTGCATGAACCAATTCTCATTATAGATAGATAGATAGATGTTGGTTCTGTTTCTCTGGAAAACCCTGACCAGTAATACAAGGCCTTCATTCGTTAACCCTATTCAGACTTATTAAGCATCTAGATAGCTCTTAAAGCTAAATAAGTTCTTAACAATAAGTTTTATGAGAAGAGCATACTTAATACTAATTATTAATATTTAATATAGTACTTAATACTAAGCAGTACTAAGTAAGCATTGCTCAGTTCATGTCTGTTGTCCTGATGCAATTACTAATATCACACACTTTTACTCTTGAACGTGTCCCAGTACTGACAATACTTTTTATGGCCACCTGGTCATGGGGCGCCTTGGGTGAAGGTTGCAAGGGCATGAGCTTCCTTGAAGTTATAATTCTTTGAGGGCAGGTTGCCATGTCCGACACTTCTTTTCTTCTGTATGTCCCCATGTCACCCAACACTATCGAGGACCATAGCAGCCTCTCACTAACTGACTGTGTGAGTCACACCAGAGATCAGAAGTCAGTACAGGGAGGCTATACCATTAGGCAATATGAGTTTTCTATCAGTCCTTGTGCTGGAAAAAAAAAACAGATCTATACTGAGGGTAGGATGAGATGAGGCTAGTTTCTCCATTCCCCAAACTAAGTAGGTTTTTTGAAGAATGCCAAAGCAGGCAGAATATATGGCTGGAAAGCTTTATGCTTTCACAGATACTTGCAAAAAAGGAATTTCCTTTAAAAACATGGCCTAACAGTTTTGAATTAGAGAAAAGGATTAGACAACCCAGAGTAAATGAAATTTCTCAAAAGCTATCCATCAGGCCCACAGACATAAACTGATGTGTCTTTAAGTCTAGCAGAAAGGTAAGATGCAGTTCCTTTTGTCTTTGTTTCTGAGGCTGTGTTGACTCTTCACTCTCATGATGTCTTTGCCGTTTCCCCCAAGGGGACCACAGAAGGAAGAGAGCCTTGGATCTTACTCAGATCAATGCAGGGGTGACCCAGGGGAACTCAGGGATCCATGGCAGAGAAAAAAGGAAAGAGACTCCTTCAAAGTCTATGAGGGATGACCAACATGCTCCTATCTGAGCCCTGAAACAACCGCAGGAGGAGGGTGAGAGGCAAGAGGGGTAACTCTCCCAGGCCGCTTTTCAAAGGTGAGCAGCTCTCGTGACAGGTTTGCTGCTCCTGAAATTAAATGCACATCTGCAAACCCAGAATGCAGGATGTCATCAGGGAAAGATGACGCACTTTGTATCATGTTCGCTGCAACTTCACATGCAGGTTTAACTCTCACTGCCCGTGTCTACCTCCAGATAAGTTTCTCTCTTAAGAAGATAAAGAAGCTAGGATTGGTTTACCTCCTACATGTGCTAGGAAGTTTACATATATTTATTTATTTGCTTTTCATAGCAATCCCATGCCGTACGAAAACTGCAAGTTCCACATGAGGAAACTGAGGCTTGAAGAAGTTACGAGATTTACCCAAAGACAAAGGATTTAAGCCTGAGTCCATCAGATGCCAAGGCCCATGCCTTTTCCTTGACATCGCTCCAGCAGGCTGGACCAGGCAGGTGAAGTTTTCTTCTTTTTCTCATTGCAGGCAGCTCTTTCTAGCTTGATGCCTATTACCAGATCTAGCTTTCTGGAAAAATGAGGTGGCATCCCCACTGATGCCTGAATGTCCATTCTTGGTGAGCTTTGTGTAAAGCGTGGCCTTCTTCCTTCCCTACAGGCAAATCACGCACGGGAGGGGTCACGTATCTGTCTCTAATGCCTTGGTATGACTGTGTGTGTAAAGGTCATCTTCCTCCCGAACTATATGGCTGTCAAGAAGTAAGTTCTATGAGAAGAGAAGAAACCAGAACCAGGGGGAAGGATACACATGAACAGGCTGGGGTAGAGCTGTGCATTAGTCAGGGTTCTCCAGAGACACAGAGCCAATGGGAGTGTGTGTGTATAAGAGAGAGAGAGATTTAAGGAATTGGTTCATGAGATTTTAGAGGCTTGGCAAATGCAAAATATGATGGAGAAAGCCAGCATAATGGAAGCTCAGGAAAGAGTGGCAATTCAAGTTCAAAGGCCATCAGGCTGGAGACCCAGGAAAAGCCAATGTTACAGCACGAGTCCAGAGTACCATCTGTTGCAGAATTCTTCTTGCTCAGGGTGTTCTATTCAGGTTTTCAACTGTTCAGATGAGGCCCACCCACATTATGGAAGACAATACACTGTACTCACTCAAAGTCTACTGACTCAAATGTAAATCACATTCAAAACACCCTCAAAGAAATATCAAGAATAATATTTGACCAAATATCTGGGGACCGTGGCCCAAAAAGTTAACACAGGTAATTAACCATCATGAGCAGGGAGGAGCAACAGAGCAGGTGTCATCTCAGTGCGTCCCCTGGGCCAAGACCTTGGAGGAATTGAGACCTGCACCGCTTCTCTTCTCCACATCATTTTCCTGCTTCCCCCAGAATCCCTGCTCTTATGAAACTGAGGAAATGTGTAGATAAAGCATGCAGGATATTTGTTGGGAAAGAGAGCAGCCACAGGGCAAAGGGTGATGGAAAAATGTTTTAAAAATGGGAAATAGAGGACCGTGTGTCTACACTGGCAGGAATGATTCCACTGGAGAGGAGAGAGGGAGTAATTCAAGAGGAACAGGCAAGGCCAAAGGAACCAAGACTCCTGGAGGAGCCCTTAGTAGAACCACAGGACCTCAAGCTAGAAGGTGCTTCCAAGTCTCCACTCTTTCTACCCAGCAGAAGGTCAAGGTGAAACACCACAGATAAGGCCACTCAACTAGTTAATGGCACAACCAAGAACCTTGGTCTTAGTAACAACTTACTGTTCGTCGATCACTTACTATGTGCCAGGATTTATTGTACAGAAAAGGAAACTGAGGCTCAGAGAAATGAGTTGTCCAAAGTTACACAACCACCAGGGATTAGAGCTGGGATACAAACCTGATAATGTCTGATTCAGAAATCTAAACATTTATTCTCCATGCTAGACAGCCTTCTGGCCAAGGCACCCCACACTCTGCAGGTCCCTGGAACTCCTCATCTATAGCTACATATGACCTTCTCAGAGAGAACTGAAATGTCCTAACCTCTTGGAAGGCAGCTCAGACAGCAGATGACTCTGTCCATATCTGTGACACATAGTCACACAGCATCTCAAAGTAGGAGATAAGATGAAGACCAGCTCCTTTGAAGTCTATCAAGAACACCACACAGACAAATATGCACAGGCATGCGCACACACACGCACACATGACAGCACTCACGAATAGCCGGCCCGGATTCTCATGGCTCTTTAAGGAGAAGGGGCCCCCAGCAGGACATCCCACCATCACCTGCTAAAGACAAGCTGTTCCACCCCCTGCGCCGAGCCCTGGAACCAGTATGCGATCAGACACAAAGAAGCCTGTCCTCATTTTAGCAGCCAAATTGCCAACCAGAGAAAATCCTTCCCAGGACAACAGATTTCTTTGAGGAGAATATAAAAGGGTAGACAGGTGGTTTCCCATCGAAAGCATCACCCATAACTTCCCCTCCAGACTCCAAGCTGCCTGGTCAGGCCTGGAGAGGAAAAGACATGCTGGCTCAAAATAGACATTTTTCGGAAGTGCAAATGTAACTTTTGAGTTGTTTTGGCATTTTGTTTCAATAAATAAGGGAAATTTCATGAAGAAGGTAAATAATGATGATGATGAAGCTACTACTTGTTAAGCATAATAATAATGATAGCTACAATTTATTGAGCACTTACTACATACTAGGAACTGTGCTTTCCACGCTTTCTCTAATTTGATCTTCGTAACAACTCTGTGGCAAGTATTCTATTCACATTACCATTTTATAGCAGAGAAAATGGAGGCTCCAAAAGGTACATTCACTTCCCAAAGGACACCTAGCTAGCAAGTGCGATAGCTGGGATTTAAAGCTGAGTCTACCTGATTCCAAAGCCTGTGCCCCTAATCAGTGTGTGTATGTGTGTGCACATGTAGATGACCTAACATAAAAAGTAAAGCTCCCTGAGCAATTAACTCTCCAAGCAGCAAGAACTTCAGGACGCAGACGGAAGTCAGACCCTCTCCTCTCTTTCTCCACTAACACATCCACATGCTTGAGGGTATGCGGGTGAGTGCCCATGGCTCCCCGGTACTCAAAGGGCAAAGGAGGGGGACCCTTTCCAGACTTTCTCAGTTTTTTAGACATTAGTAAGATGTGGGTTCCCTGGTGCCCTCCCCAGCTCGCTTCATGATACCCACCTCTGCCTCCTCTATGCCCCTTCCAGTGGCTTCCATCCTGCTTAGACTGAAATCCCAAGTCCTTCTCTTGGTCAGTAAGGCCCTGCGTGATCTGGCTCTGGCTCTCGCCTCACCTTTTCTATTCCAGGTACCCTTGTTCATGCCACTCTCCCCACACTGAACTGCCCAAGCACGTTCAGAGGCTTTGCCCTTGCTGTTCCCGCTGCCTGGAATGCCCTTCTTCAGGTTTTCACGTGGGGCACTTTATTCAGGTACCTTGCCCAAATGCCACCTTATCAGAGAAGACGTCAATCACCCTCTCTCCAACAGCAGCCCTCGACCCCTCCACTCTCCAGCTGCTGAGCCTGCTTTATTAGTTCTCCATAGCTCTTACCACTACCTGATCTTTCATCGTGTCTTTATATGTTATTTTCTGTCCCAACAACTAGAGGAGGAGCTTCATGAGGGAAGGGACGTCCCCCTGGTGCTCAGCTGGGTCTTACCATGTAAAACAGATCCTCGCCAGTGCAGATGCCCAATGACTGTTGTCGCATGCATGCACCAGTCCCCAGACTGTGTCCCTTATCCCATTTATAATAGGAGAGTTCTTTGACCCAAACGAATTAAGCAGGAATTCTCAGAAAAGTGCTATTTTCTTCCTCTTCCCAATCCTAACTACCTGCCTTTGTTTTTAACCAACATCACATCACTCACCCTAAGAAAAGCAAAACATCTCCAAGCTGGTATTCTCAGGCTCACTAACTCCACTGTCAGAGAGGCCATTGCTCCAAGCACGTTTCACAGGTTGGGGACATGAGGCCTGGAGAGTTAAGCAGCTTGCCCACGGTACTACAGCTGGTTAGGGACCCAGCAAAGACTAAAATGCAGGTGTTTTGCATTTTATTCTAGTCTCTAATGAAGAATTAATTGTGTAACTGGTGAGAGGTAAAAAGATGACAAATAATTTAGTCCTAGTTCTTATTAGCATGTCCTCCGGGACTAGAAAAAGAATTGGGAGTTTTCAGGTTTTCCCATTTCCCATTTTCCAAGTCTGTACACTCTTCTGGTCCCCCTCCAGACTCCTCAAATCTGCTTGCACAGATTCTCAAATCCCCTAGCACAAAAACTAATGACTGCTCTAGAACTAAAGATTTGGCCCCGTGGTGACAGATACAGCAATACCCAAGGAACAATTGTCACTAGAGACCAGTGTGTAAGTTCTATAGTTGGGAAAAGGGCTGGCAGTTCAGACCCAGGGTCCACGCTCTGATCTGGAAGGCAGAGGACACGATGGGCTGCACTGGGGCCAACGTCACCCCCATCCCCACAGGGACACGTCTCCAGTCTTTTACCCAACAACCCCTCCTGTTTATCTAATGTGTACTTGACTTCATCTACATATGGTGGCAGAAAGCGCAAAGAAATGTCAAGAGCCCAAGCCAGGCCCAAACAGGATGGCCTGGGCAGAACAAGGAAAAATTAATCCAGGGCAACTATAACATCTCAAACTAACCAAATAAGGAAGGGGAAAAAAAGGAGGAGGAGGATAGGGAAAGGGGGAGGGGATGAGGGTGAGAGGAAGGAAAAGGGAAAAAGAAGGGGAGAAGGAGAATGAGAAAGAGGATCCCTTGTCCAGCAAGTACAGTTAAAGAGCGCGTGACAGCTTTTCTCCGTCCTGGCGTGGCAGACCCGTGCCCCCAGTATCCATCCTCTCCTTCTGGACTCATGGCTGCCCCACTACAGACCACAGTTCCAAGACTCCCTCGCAGCTGGGTGTGACCAGAGGACTAGATTCCGGCCAACGGGGTATAAGTGAAATGTGCCACTTAAGGAGCTTTCCCTGCTCTTCTTCCTTGCCCTTTCCTGCAGGGGAAGCAGGGATGCGATAGCACGTCAGTCACCTGCAGCCACATGGTGAGGGAAGCACCCCAAGGATGGCAGAGCTGCAAGAAGGAAAGAGACTGGGGCAGCAACACTGCTGAGATCCTCGGCCAGCCACGGGCCCTCTCCCCGTGCTGCCACGTGAGAGGGAAATAAACCTCTCTCTTGTGTAAGCCACTGCATTTGGGAGTCTCCCATTACAGCAGCCTAGCCATTATCCTAAGTAATACTCCCGCTTTCTGCATTCAATATGTAAACTGTTTCCACTCTCCTGGAAACTCTGACTTGCCCTGGCCACCTGACTGCACCCTCAGCAGAAGATTCGATCTTTTATTTCAGAGGGAAAAAAGAATCCAGAAGATGAGAACACTCTCAGCTTCCACCACCTAACCTTTTCAGGTGAGCTCTGCATACACCTGCTCCTCCCCTCCCTGCTGTGACTCTATGGGACAGGCCCTCTTCTGCTCATGGCCAGGACTTCCATCTGGGCTTTAGGTCCCTTCCTGCGCCTCAGGGTGCTCTCATTATTAATCATCCCTTGTCTTTTATAATTCATCCTCTCCCTCTTGATTGTGACCACAGCAGTATTTTAACATGCTCATGTCTTTCCCACCTTAATAAAAAAAACAATACTAAGACCTCCTTGATCACACAGCACCCCTTACTCTCAAACTATCTCTTAACCACTTCACATTTCTTTCTTTCTTTCTTTCTTTTTTCTTTCTTTCCTTCTTTCCTTCTTTCTTTCTTTCTTTTAGACAGAGTCTCACTCTGTCACCCCAGCTAGAGTGCAGTGGCATCATCATAGCTCACAGCAACCTCAAATTCCTGGGCTCAAGCTATCCTCCTGCCTCAGCCTCTCTAGTCGCTGGGATTACAGGCACATGCCACCACGCCCAGCTAATTTTCTCTACTTTAAGTAGAGACAGGGTCTTGCTCTTGCTCAGGCTGGTCTTGAACTCCTGACCTCAAGCAATCCTCCTGCCTCAGCCTCCCTGAACAGCAACATTTCTTAAGAGAGCCATCTCTGCCGTCTGTCTCTATTGCTTCAGTTTGCACTTGCTCTTCCGTCCCCTCCTGCAGGACGTGTGCCCCAACACTGCACTGAAAGAGGCATGGCTGTTGTCTCCAATGACCTCCAAGTCAAGAAAGCCAATCCTCATCCCCTGTGGCCTCACAGCACTGGTCACTCTTGTTCTCATTCCCTCCGTGAAATTGTCCCAGTGACACCACTCCCTCCTAACTTTGCTCCCATCTCTCTTATAATGCCCATCTACTGAATT
The DNA here is from genome assembly GCA_963574885.1 of Lepilemur ruficaudatus. Classification (NCBI taxonomy): domain Eukaryota; kingdom Metazoa; phylum Chordata; class Mammalia; order Primates; family Lepilemuridae; genus Lepilemur; species Lepilemur ruficaudatus. The sequence goes on along the minus strand of CAUYRT010014913.1, from coordinate 30,950 downwards.
CTCAGAACAACCCTAGGAGGTGGAACTATAATATAATCTGTCTGCTCCCATTCTAAAGACAAAGAAATGGAATCCCCCAAAGTGACACCACTAACTGGCAGCGCTGGGACTGGAACCCAGATCCCCTGACACCAAAAGGAGTGCTCTGAACTTCCACGAGACACCATTTTCTAGCCCAGAGAGCTGAAGCATGCTGATTATGAAAACGTTTCATCATTTCTTGCCACACAGAGTGAAGGCTGCCACGTAAGCAAGCAGCACACTCCTCAGCGAGGGCATTTTGCCCATTCAGAGACTAAGTTTGGCCAGAAAAACACAGTCAGAGCTCAAAGGAATGTGTGACAACCGTGGAGGGTCACTTCAGCACAGTGCAGTGGCTCCCGTCCTCTGGAAAGCCACAAGGCAGAGTGAAAAGAGACTTGAAATCCTGCTTAGGGTCTGCAATTTATTGCCCATGTGACTCTGGACAGACAATTTAGCTTCTCTGGGTCTCAGTTACCTCAAAGGGAACAATAATACCTTTGTTGCACCTGTAGAATGTACCTTTATAAGGAGCACAGAGGCTCTGGAATAATTGGGGCCTTTAGTCTCCCTCGCTGGATACCATCATCATCATCACTATTGTTTTATTGCTTTTGATGTACCACACATTTCTATGGCCCCTCTGTAGTATGCAAAGAACGTATGGATTAGCTGGGGGTGGAAGGGACAAGAGGGCTTTGTTCCAGTGCTCCTTCCTCCTGCACCAGCTTCGTCAGGCCACACCCAGTGCTAATGCTGAGATGTGTGCCTCCCTCGGCACCCTCACGCCCACCCTGCCCTGGAAGGTATGATCCTAGATGCTGGAGTTCAACAGTCCTACTTTGAAATATCTCCTCTGCCACCCAGCCTGGCATGACCCCCTACCCCTTCACTGCAGTTTCATTATCATAAAATGCAAGCCATGCCTACGTTACCTTATGGGGTTGTTGTGACAATTAAATTTATGTGTCTTAATCAGGATTTTTAGCTGCAATCTGCAGAAATTAACTCTGGCCAATTTAGGAAGTAAAAGGACTTATTAAAGGATTTTGAAGAGCCCACAGGTCTCCAGAAGGGCTGGAGGAACACCACCCAAAAATCACATCACAGAGCTAGTCCCCTGAAGAAACCTCTGCCAAGCCACAGCCACTATCCCCAGACACACTCTGGTCACCAACACCAGGGCAATGGTCACGGCTGCCCCCACAAGTGGGATGTGGCTGCCACAGGCTCACCACCCTCACCAGAATGGATTCTGCTCAGTCTCTACCTCGACCCATCAGCAGCTGCTGATCCACAGCCTGGAGCAGGTGCGTTGGCAAAGCCTGAGTCTCCTACCGGCATCTCAGCTGCAAAGGAAGCTGGGAAAACAAGTTATCTGGTACATTCCGCTTCTACACTGTGAGTATTGGTATGGAGGAGGATCCTCCAGAGGCAAGAAGTGTGTTCAGCTATTGACAGGCACAAAGAATGACTAACATTCACTAAACAAATAAAATATTTATTCCTGTATCTGATGAGTTATCCTTCACCCGTGTGCCTTAGCTTACCCAAGCCTGTATTGTGCACAGTGTTACGATACCGTGCTGTAAAGATATTCATGACCACGCCGCAACTTGGCCCCCGCAACAGAACTCCCCACCCATAAAATCTATCTGTCCCCACATCCCAGTCTCTTTTTATTCCTCTCCCCAAGAAAACTAATGGCGATCTGATAAATCCATGCTGAATATGGATGACTGAAAATGGGCAAGTCAGGGTCTGACTTTTCCTGAATCTTCCTATTTCACAGAAGATTCCAGGAGCCACCCAAAGGGATTTCAGGCAGCTATAAAATTTACTTTGGGGGATTTTTGAGTCACTAAGGAGGCCTTTTGACTGAGAAAACTGCTATTCAATAAATAACCTTGGATAAAACAATATCACCACTCCCTAACAACAACCCCACATCTTTGAGCAGAACTTAACGTGCTTCCACATACCTTGTCCCACCCAATCTTCCCCCAACCCCCCTGTGATCTTCAGGGTAAGTGTTATCATCTTCATTTGGCAAATGAGATGCCCAGAAAGGCTTCATGAACTTGCCCTTGTCCAGGGACTCAATTTGGTAAACAGAAGTAGGAGTACACCCCGTTTCCTGACTCCTAACCAAGTATTCTTTACCTTCTACCATTCCCGGTTCCCTTCTTCAGATGGAGAAAAACCCCAGTGGGATCAGTGACTAAGGGAACAAAGGAAGCCAGGAGAAAGTGGGGAAGTGCCTGGGAGGCTGGCAGGAGAGAATAAACAGCCCCGGGCTGATCCCGCTCTTGGAGCACATCCTATTTGCGGTGATTTAACTGAGTGTTTTCGAATGGGCTCTGATTCCAAAACATTTACATTCACCAGGAGGACTGAATATAATTACTTCCTTTTTGTCTCAAAAATTGCAAAAATTAGGGGATGTACAACAACCACAGAAGGAATTCAGGAGCGGAGGTGAGAACGGGGGAAGGGGGCCCAATCTGCAAAACCAGCGTGAGCCTTTTTAGCCACAGCAATGGGGAAAGCCTGCCACCTCCAGCTCCGTGATTAAAGCAACTGCAAATTAGTTTCAGCAAAGGTCTTTCCCCTTAAATTGAAAAGCACCGTGTAATGGAATTTCATAGGCGCTGCTTTGGAAATGACTTCATACCTCACTCTGTTCAGAGCTGAGAGGTGGCCACATGCCATGAATCATAAGAGGCTGAAGCTCTCGTGGGGCTGCTGAACCATCCTCCGACTTCCACATCTAGAAATTCACAGACACCTCATCCCCATCCCTTAACCTGGGAAGGGAATTATTCCATTCAGAGGACTGGAGTCACTGCTGCATGATTAGCAGTCTTCTCTTCCCCCAGCCCAGGCTAGTCACCTGCAAACCATGCGTTGTACCAGTCAGGCTCCTAGGGGTTGCTAGCTGAAAATGGATTGCCCAGGTACACGCATTTTAAATAAAAGGCTTTGAATGGCTCTGAGATTTGGGGCATCCAGTAAGATTTCCAATAGAAATGATGGAGCCAAACTGACAGAGATATGTACTGAATGACACACTGTTTTCACTGACCACCTTAGCTTTCTTGGGGGCACTCTTAGTGACTATGGGACTCATCATTCCAAACTGTTGGCAGCTTTTGGGTTAATCAAACAGGTTGCATTTCAGTGTCAAGCCTGGTTGACTAATATTTCCAGAGAGCCCAAAAGATTCATCCACTTATGGAGGGAGAATGTATTAGCACCTACTCTGTGCCAGACACCATGCCAGGCCCTGGGTTCCAACAGTGAGCGGGACTATGAATCATGGCTCCCATGGAGCTTTCGATCAAATGATGGAGCCAGGTCATGTTCAAGTAATACGATGAATGTAAAACTGCAATTATGACAATGCTGTACTAGTGAGGGTTCCTGAGAGAGCCCAGAGGAGGGGAATTAGACCTGGTCTGGGCATCTGGAAGACATCCCTGAGGAAGTGACCCCTGAGCTGAAACTAAAAGGCAAAGAAGAGCTAACCAAACAGAGAGAGAAGGGCAGACACTGAGGCCGAGGGCACAGCATGGGCAAAGCCCTACAGGGGCAGCTGCGGGCTGAGGACAGGGCTTGTGGACAGTAAGAGGCTGGGGAAGGGCCAGATCCTGTGGGGCCTCATGGGAGTCTTGTCTTTGTCTGAAATGCAAAGTGCATGCCACAGAAAAGCTGTAGGTGGGAGTGAGGGTGGAAAGGTGGTTTCATCTGACTGGAAAATGTCTCTGGCTGCAGCACGGAAGTTGTATTGGAGCAGGGGGACCATAAGCTGTTTGCCAAAAGCCCATTAAAGAAGTAGGTGTTTAAAGCCTTGCCTGCCCTGGCAGTGACCTGCCACACCCAGAATCACAAGGGCAATGGCACAGCCAACTCAGGTGTGCAGGGCACCAGTCTCCTACCCCAACGCTCTTTCCCCTACAGCATCACCTAGTAGTAGTATAATTTGCAAGGTGTGATATTGTCGCCTGAGCAGCAAGTCGGTAAGCCACACAGCACATCCCTTCACCTCTCTGGGTACCACCATGGATACAGACAGCAGCACTGATGGTGACTCCAATCCTCGGCTTGTCAGCACCCACCTGGTGGCCTCTTTCCAACTATCTCTGTCTACATACCCTCTGCCTATGAAAGAAGTTCAATTACATGCTCTTAAAAACAATGATAATGATTAAAAACTTGAACCTCCAGTTACTATGTGCTTATGTATTGGTGCTGTCTTCCCCATCACCAATACATAAGCACCTAGTCCGTTACTCAACGAACCAAACTGTCTGAATATATGCCAAGAACTAGGGCTCAACTTCCGTGGTGATTTATTTACTTAAGAGCTAAAGTACATTATGCTCATTTTGTTATTTCACATTTCTAATCATTTAAAATATCTACCTAAGGTAAGAGTATTAATTTTTAAGCTGTTATCAGTATGTTTCTGTATTTATTACGACCCTGCTGAAACCATGCCACACAGTTACAGCACACCCAGGGACCTGCCCCTACCCTCTACCCAATCCACCAGGGGCTCACATGCACATCATCCCTTTGCTTCAGTTAAAGATTCAATTAGCCAATGTGGTGGTACCCGCCTGTGATCCCAGCTGCTCAAGAGGCTGACGCCAAAGGATCGTTGGAGCCCAGGAGTTTGAGGCTGCAGTGAGCTCTGACGACACCATTGCACTCTAGCCCAGGCGACAGAGCAAGACCATCTCAAAAAAAAAAAAAAGTCATCATTATGCTACCTAGAAGGATGTGCTCATGAGCTCAGTAGCAGCCTTGGACCACATCAGCAAGGATTTGATTATTTTGTTAAAAATCAGGGCTAGGCAACAGACATGATCCTTGACTGGGAGACAATGGAAGGTGGAGAGACAAAAAGGCAGGCCCTTGTGTACCCATGGTGGCAACCAGCCTTGAAGGCGTCAGGTGCCAGTAAGGGGAGGTACCAAATCTCAGGTTCTGGTGTATCCTAGGCTTGTCCTTGGTTTATCAGTGTGGCAGGGAATGACACATGTTAAACAATCTCCCTTTCCTTTTCCTCCAGGGAGCACAGCTACACGACATTTCCAGCCACCCCTTCAGTTAGGTGAGGCCATGTGACTTGTGCCCAGCAGAGTGTGGGGAGAAGCGATGTGTGCCACTTCCAGGCCTGGCCCGTGAAAACCTCCTGCAGAATTCTCCTGCTCTATCCCCCCGTCTCTCTGATGAATGGAGAAGGCTCGTTGACTTAGAGTAGCAGTTCTCAACCAGAGGCTATTTTGTCCCCCTCCCCCAGGGACATTTGGCAATATCTGGAGACATCTTTGGTTGTCTCAAGTGGAAGCATGTCCTACTGTCATCTAGGTGGTAGAGGCCAGGGATGCGGCTGAACATCCTGTAATGCACAGGACAGCCCCCACAGCAAAGAATCCGCCAGCCCCCAAATGTCAAATGTGCCACTGTTGAGAAATCTGACCTAGAAGGGGGCAGGGCCATAATTGGGTTCTGGAATGACTGCATGGAACAGAGTGCTACACACACACACGCACCCATCCACACATGCATGGACTTGCATTAGCCAGGGATTTCAACAAGAAATAAACTTTCATTGTGTTAAGTCACTGAGATGTGGGGGTAGCTCATTATAGCAGCTAACATTATTTATTTTATCAAATACAGCTGACAGAGGTCAGTCTTTCTGTGGAGGACAAGCATGCCCTAGCAACAGAGCTGTGTCACTTGACAGGTACTATGCAGGTTTCTGGAATAAAGAAGTGAAGGGCAATGGATGCCTGACCCTGTTCCTTCAGTCTATGGTCCCCAATCCCCAGGCCACAGCCTGGTACCTGTTCTCTGCCTGTTAGGAACCAGGCGACACATCACTGCCTGAGTGCTACCACCACCACCCCCCAGTCTATGGAAAAATTGTCTTCCATGAGACCAGTCCCTGGTGCCAAAAAGACTGGGGACCACTGCCATAAGTCACGAGGCCCATGAGACAACACGGTGAATAAGGTCAAGGACATGGCGGATGTTTCAGAGCTCTCTCACTCTTAACGACCCGAGGCAGCACCTTTGCCGAGAAATTTAACAACTCAGCCCCAGAACATGACAGGAAGCCAACACCTGTCCAGGAGAAATGCAAGAACAGCCTTTTTCCTCTTTCCTTCAGCCTCTTTTGTGTGACAGGGACAGCTGACAATACTCAGTAAGGTCCTTTTAGTGTATGGTCTGGTCTTGCTGTGACTAATAAGATGATAGGTTGTATATATCCTCTTTATGGTTGTTCATTATATCACCCTAACATAAAGTAATTTAATTTCAGTGGGATAATTAGGGTGTTTCTAATCTAACTGATAGTGTGAATGAAATGAGATTCTCAGAGGGAGATTTGTGTATCAGGAGACTGGTGACCTCCGGCCCCAATTTTCACACAGTGTATTAATGTGACAGCCTGACTTCCCAGGCACACTGCTGTATCCGTATATCTCTGAGCCTGTGGGTTATAGAACACAACCGCAAATGTGATTGCCTTATTGATAATGAGATTTTCTTGGGCTCAAGGAGATGGATCACACTATTTTAACGGAGGTCTTCAGACTATCAGAGTATCCATATGTTAACTTGAGTCCTCAGATGCAAACGCACCAAAGCAGGAGTGTGGCCCTGTGTGGGGTCTTGGAGCTACAGCTCTGCAGGAGAAATAAAGACCAAGCCCTGGGAGGCGTCTGCCTGACTGGACAGCTCCGAGCTGCCCCAGCAGGGAAAACCTCGCACTAGCTAAGGGCCACAGGAAGGCTGCCTGGCTCTCGCCTGCTCCCTTGGGGAGGCTGCAGGAAGAATCTGCTCATTAAGTCTGAGATGGAAGGACAGGGACAGAGACACTGCTGGGCAAAAGCAGCAGACCAGCATTCTGAGCAAGCAGGGGAGCAAATGACCTCCAGCCTGCTCCCCTGCTCGCCTGTCCCCAAACATGCCCCGCAGGCAGACCCGGCTCACCTCTGTCCTCCATGCTGGCCGCAGACCCTCCCATGACAGCCACTCTTTAATGCCAGTCAGTGGAAGCAGGATGCTGGCTCTTCAGAAAATCTGCTATTGAAAACACTCCCCATCATTCATTCATTCATTGAGTGTCCACACGTGCCAAGCGCTGGTCAGGGGCAAAACAGACAAAGCCTATTTCCAGGCTCTGTGTATTCTTTTGGTTTTATTGCTCAAGCCTTCTTGGTAAATTTCCTTTAAATTCCTTTTAGAATTTAATGTGAGAAAGAAAGAAAAGTATTTCTCTGGAAAAAACATACTATGTTTTCTTTTATCAGATAATGAGAATTATGCAGCTCATCTTGTTCCCCTTGTTTTCTTGGGTGCCAAGAAGCTCAGAGATTAATGTCATGCTCAATTGTGATAGCAGCATTAGGTTAGTGTTTTGTGGTTTTTTCCTTCTAATTTTCTATTTTCTTCTTTTTCAATTTTTAGTGAAAAGGCTTTATTTAAATGCACCATATTTGGCAAGGCATTTTCAAGTTCAATTTGAGAAGAGTATATTTTATTTTTTAAAATAAGCAAAGATAGAAACACTGGCTTACAAAAGGCCACTGTTAATCCTTCAGTAGTATTTCCTAAGTGCCCATTATTAACTAACATCCGCTCAGCACACGGCATGGGTCCTATTCCAAGCATTTTGTATCTCACAACAGCCCTCCAAGGTAAGAACTACTACCATCCCCACCATAGACTTTTTTTTTTTTTTTTTTTTTGAGACAGAGTCTTGCTTTGTCACCCCGGCTAGGGTGCAGTGACGTCATCATAGCTCATACAATGTTAATCTCCTGGGCTCAAGTGATCCTCCTGCCTCAGCTTCCCGAATAGCTGGTACTACAGACAGGCATATGCCACCACACCTGGCTAATTTTTTCTATTTTTAGTATAGTCAGAGTCTCACTCTTGCTCAGGCTGGTCTTGAACTCCTGAGCTCAAGTGATCCTCCCACCATGGCCCTGCAGAGTGCTAGTATTACAGGCGTGAGCCACTGTGCCCAGCCTGCCCTTTAACCACTGCTTCTGAGCATATGCAACATACTGTGCCAGGCAACAAGAATGCATGTGACATGTGTTGGGGCGTCTTCTAGACTGCCTGACACTTCTGAGCCCCCCTGTATACTCCAGCCATTGGCGCAGCAGCCAGCCTAGGCAGGCATGGCCTGCCACAGCACCTAGCCTCGGCACTATGAAGAATCTTTTGCTTTCTGCCTGGGAGTGTCTCACCCCAACCTCATGGGAGATTTGCAGGAATCCGCTCGATGATTCTGACACTTCACACACTTGGTAGAGATAGGGAGTTAACACCACATGAAGCAAGCGGCCAATGGAGGATGCTTCCAGTAGGTAAATGCTCCCTATTTCTGTCCTCTGGGCAGAGAATTCTGAGGCCCATTCCACCCACCTCCTCAGTATCATTTAGCCCCTGGGGCCCACACTGTCCATCAGTTTAGTAACATTACCCCACTCTTGTTCTTTGGGATCAATGTCTAAAACAAACTACATGCATGCAAGATCTCAGCTCTGCTTTGGGTGAAAATCAAGGCTAAGACACTACAGTTCGTAGCTTGAGGAGTTCAGATCAAGGTGACATGTCATTTTAAGAGGAAAAACTCAGTAACAATGTACAAGAATGTATGATGAAGTAGCCAGAAGACTGACTGAAGCTATAAAAATACAAGAGTGCAGAGAAAGTGGAAGAAACAGGAAACTACAATAAAGTTTTATTGGAACACGGGCACACATTCATTTATGTATTGTCCATGGTTGCTTTCCTACTTTAATAGAGTTGAGTAGTTGCAACAGAGACCTATGGCCCACAAAGCCTAAACTATTAATATTTACTCTCTGGCTGTTTACTAAAAAAGTCTGTGAATGCTTAATATAGAAAATCCAGAATCCTATGGAAAACAGAGAAGGAGCACAAATCCCATTTGAGGGGTGGTAGTTGGGGTAGTCCGGAAAAGGTAGGAGTCAGGCTGTTGAAGAACAGGAGCGGGAGGATTACAGGCAGAGGCAATAGCTTAACTGCGGGCACAGACGTGAGCTTGGCGGCGTGCTGCCTGGGAGGAGCCACGGGTAGTTGACAATTGCAGGAGAGGAAGGACCCGCCGGTAACAGTGATGGAACATGGGGCTCCAGGCAGAGACTGCCTTCCCGTCTCTGTTGCTGAGTTATTTCTCTCATCCTAGGATATTTCCTCCAGTAGCCAAAGACACTATAACAAAGAGTAACCCCAGAGCCTGGTGTGTCCCTTCTGCTGAGAGAGTTTACGTGAGGTTTGTCAGATTTATGTTCTTCTGATGAGCGGTGGGAGCCACTCTCCTGAAACAACCTTCTTTGCATCTGGGCATTCCTGACATTAAACATCCACCCCTTGGCCTGCCTGGGGATATGCCAGCTCCTGTCTTCTGCTCCTGCTGCTGCTAAATCAGCCACAGTCGGGTTGTCACCATCACGGTCAGACCCTTCTGGGTGGTCTGATGATGTCTGCCCTGCATGCCTGGCCATGTGGTTTCCTGGCATGAGCATCCACTAATGTGTGGCAGAACTGTCATGGGAGACTGAGACCTGCCACGTGGCCCTAGGAGACGGTGGCACAGGGGGACCCGGCATGGTCTGACTGTGAGTTACTTTGTTTAATTCTTTCAAGGAACACTCACTGAGGACAAAATACATGCTAGGCAAGGTAATACACTCAGGATATATAAATGATTAAGGCACAGTTTTGCCCTCAAAGGGCTCACAGTCTAATGGGGGGTGGGTAGACAGGTAAATCAGTCCCACACTCCAATGGGTAAATGCTGCCCAGCCTATGGTTCCTTGAGTCAAGCGACGGGGTGAGGAAAGGAACAACTCTGCCTGTGGGAAAGTCAGGGAAGGCTTCAAGGGAGAGAAGATGCTCAGACAGCTTCCCCAGAAGGCCCTGGGGACAATGCAGTCCAGGCACGTGCAGAGCCAAGAAGCTGAGAATCACACATCTCAGCTGGGGAGATGCTCAGAGTGATGGTTTGCTCACCAGAGCATGAGCAGACTTCCACACACATCTGTCTGATTTTCAGAGAACTCCAAGGCGCTCAAATGCCTTAAGCTGAAACACATTTTAGGATCTCAAGGGGCGCCAGGTTCATTGCCACAAACATCAGTTGCTACTGAACTGATAGATGAAGAAACAACAGTTAGTAGAGCTTTCCAGCTGATGGATTTCAGATAAACCCGTTTTTACTGTGTCCATATGTAGATGGAACCAAGAAAATGGATCTAAACATCTGCACAAGGCTAGGCTACTCCCTCCGAGGTAAGCAGGCCAGCATCCACCCTCTGCAAGCGTTGGCTTTCTCTGGAGCTTGGCATCACTCTGAACAAACTGATACTTGTCAAAGAACACGTGGGCTTCTCCAGTGTGGGTTTCCTGTTTTCTGCGTGTGAATACTCCATATTGCTTTACAGTATGACGCTAATGCTGCAGAATTCAGTATCAGGTGTTGCTCTAGTTCTCCCCCAAGACTTGTTGATTAGCTCCAGGGGGAGTGAGGATGCAACCCAGCATATGATACAGGAATAGTATTAATTCTATAATGGTCATCATTCTTTGATTGCTTACCATGTGCTAGGCACTGTGTTAAGGGATTTACTAATATAAACATTATTCCAGTTAGACCTCACAAGAAAAGACTCATTCACTCTTTTAAACAAATGAGGAAACTGAGGCAAAGAAAGGATAAGGACCCTGGGTCCCACAATTAGCAACAGAGCAGGGAATAGAAGATACGTCTGTCTGGTTCCAGCCCATGCTCTTTACGAGGCAGTGCTGCTTCCTACAGATAAACAAAGCAGACTTGCTTGTATTTATTTAAAGAAGACTTGGTGTTTGCTGCTAAGTGAAAAGAAAATGTAGACCTAATCTTGCTTTTCACTTGAAAAAAATAAAAACAGGCAGATATTAATTAAATCAGTAACAGTTTACTTACTCACCCTCCTTCCAAAATTCCAGATTGGGGTACTGAGGTCAAGAGGGACCTAAAATAAACCTGGCATGGGCCACTGTAGAGTGGCTGAGGGTGGTGGCAGGCCTAAAGAGTCTGGAGAAACCACTAGAACCACTAGTTCAGCAACATAAAGACAGACCTAGGCTCCTTTCAGTGCCTGGAGAACACTCACCAGGGCCACTGTGAGGAGCTGCTACAGAGAAAGTGACGTGACACAAGCCAGGCTCCCTCCACAGGCAGGTCATTTGCCTGCTTGCTCTCAGCCCCTATCCTGCCCTTCCATGCTCTGCTTTCATTTTAGGGGTACTAGGATCCCCATAAACTCCCCTGTAGCTGGCTTCTGATTTAGTTCTAGCAGTAGGAGACGTTGGGGGAAGTTTGGGAGGCAGGAGGAGAGGACAAAATGACTCTTCCTTCTTCCAGCTCAGTCAGAAATCCTCCAGCAGTAGTCAGCCATGGGCTCCAGCTTCCTTACAGCAGCTCATAATCACTCCCTCCATCCCAGCCCTAGCACTTCACATCCTCTCCTCATTCCCAGCACTAGCGTGGCACAGCCCTTCCTAAAGGATTCCAGCACCCTCCAGACTCCCACTCTCTATAGTTCTGGGCTCTGGAAATATTACTTCCTCTCTGTTGCTCCCCCAATCCTGAAAGTAAGATTTTCTGCAGTTGCTAATCTCTGCATTATATTATTGTCCCCTTTTTGCTCTTTGAGTCCTTCTAACACTTGTGTTGCCAAATCCCTGCATTAAATTCCTTCCGTTTGAAAGACCTAGAGAGGTTTCTGTTTTACTGACTGGACCCCAAATGACACGCTCCATTTGTCTATATCCATAATTGTTAGAAAAGGTATTTCCAGGACTTTCACTGACTCCTCACCATCCTGATTTTCCTACCTTAAGAATACTTCCCTAGCTTCAGTCCTACCTAGTAATAAAGTCTATAGTTTACTAATCACTTACTATTAATATGTACTTTGCAAACATCATTACTCTTATTAAGAGTAATGATAAGTTATCCTACCTAACAAAGGGATAGCTACATAATATTTTAAATATATTAATATATTAATTGACAATCCTAAGGCTGAGGTCACACAGCTGTTAAAGGGAGCAAGTCTGAATCAGAACAGAGGCACCTCTGACACTAGCCAACACTCTTCACTTTCCTGCAAACTCTCTCCTCTCTTATCTCCTTGTGCAAAGGCCTGGTCTGGGCTCTTTGATCTGTGCTTTCCTACCTCTTTTCTTGTCTCTCATTCCTTTCTCTCTTTCTATGACCTGAGTAAAATGTCTACCTTTTAAAAGAGGCCTCCTACTTCCTGCCTTCAAAGGGACTAAGTTCTGACTACGTGGTTCCTGAAGATGGGAGTTCTTTTCTACTGTCTCAGACCTCACTAGTAGTCTGGCCTTATCCCAGTAACACAGCCATCTTCTGGGGTCCTTTATCTCATTGGCTCAACCGACTCCCCTTACCTCTCCCCTCTCCCACTTATAGATCTTTCTCCATGTGGTCTAGCATTCTGCTATTTGCATGACAGAGATGTAGTGCCAACTCCCCTCGGATGGAGGTGCAGGCCCTGAGAGGTACAGTATGAGAGGATATTAAAAACTTAGTAAACATCCTAAGGGAATCTGCTTTAATGATTATTTATGCACAAACTACAGTGACCACATCAATGGCTGACATGCAAATACATACATAGAAGTGGATATTCCAAAACAGTCTCATCTCCCAAGGAGCTTTAAGATTTCCCTAACAATACTTGTTTATACTATTGACTGGTTTGGTGAACTATTTTTTAATAAGCAATGTGAAGGTAAATTTCAGTCCCAAAAAGAGAGAACATAAACATAATCTGTAGAACAAACTGATGATGCCAAGTTGCTGGCATCGAGATGCCAATTTTAATTGTTTCAGATTTAGCAATCAAGGATAAGATGGAAATGGAGGAAACCAACATTGATTTTTTTTAAAGAAAGAAGAACAGTTAACATTTACTAAACATGCACATTTTGTCAAGCACTGCACTCAGAGCTTCCTGTGCCTTATCTCATTTAATCCTCATAACAATCCTCTGAGGACGATTCTAGTATTATTACTGTATCCACGTTACAGATGAGGTCACTGAGTCTTCAGCAGATTAAGAAACTGGCTCCCCGGGCATGGCTGGAGGAGGCAGGTGTCACCTGGCAGTGTCGCCACGGGGGCTGCACCCTTAACCACCACACCACCTGTCTCCCCTTGCTGGCCAGTCCCCAGTTCCCGCCTGGCACATCTTTTTTTCAGCAGTTTGGCCCTGAATACACTTCAGGATAAGTTCCTCCGTTGTGATAAACAGGGCCCACGATCTCTGACAGCTGTTCCCCGCTCTTCATCATCATCTGAAACAATCAGTAAGCATTAGAGAGTACTTTTCCCTTTACAAAGGTGATAATTAGATAACAAGCTGAGATTAAAGTAATTACAGTTAGACAGCTGGCGAGGCAGCACAGTCATGTTGAAATATTGTTGGTACTTCAGCATCTGGTTCTAATAACAGCATAGGCTAAAGGATTTTACATTAATTACAGAACATAATTTAATATAAACATATTTAATTACAATTGATGAGCGATAAACTGTTCAAGAATGACTTAACCCCTTCCACGTGTCAAAGTGATGGGAACTTTGGGCGGGCAGCGGCCTGTTCTGCTGTCGCCCTCGCCCTCCCCCGCCGCGTCCTGCGCACCTCCCTGACGCCCCCTCCTGGAGGAAGCCACCTCGAAGAAGGAATGCTTTAGCCAAGGATGTTGCTCCTTGATAATCCCATGGGTATTTGGCACGTGTAGAGTGCTGACCACCCTTGGAAGGCCAGGAGAAAGGAAGGCAACAGGGTGCCCCGGGCTGGGATGAATCCCTGCTCTTCCTCTCGTTGCCCCGTTCCAGTGGAATGAGGCAGTTTCCCCACTCCCCGCCTGGCTTTCCCCACCTTCTCACACCTTTATGGGGTGCCGGCTTTGCCTCTGCCCGTCCGGGAGCAACAATCAGTAGATCTCTTAGAAACGGTTTAAAGGTAAATCCATTTTCTTTACAAAATCATGACTACTGGGCACAATAGTCAAAGTTTTTTCACAATTTAAGAGTCAATGTGTAATACCTGGAAACTTCTGAGACAGAACATTATTCTGGCAGGAATTCTAACTTACATGTCGCCAATTCTACCCCTACCCCCCAAACTGGCAAAATCTGACCTTGGGTGAAGCAGTTTATAACAAATTAGGACCATATAGATACAGTCTCCACCGGATAAAGGATTCAACCATTATTAATTGCACATTATCTTTCCATAAGCCTCTTTATGAATGGGAGACAGTCAAAGCCACAAAAGCCGAACATCACTAGGTTTAAATTGTATTAGGGTAACTCAAGAATCAACCCAAAACGGGTACAAGGCTGACCCTTCCTAAGAAAGCATGGATAGCTCTGAGCCAGCTGGAAAATGCACTGCCGAGTTTCTCTATGTGAAAAATGATGGGAAATTACAAATAACCTCAGGTACAGTTTTTACCTACTGCTATAGATTGCAAAGTATAAAGCATACCTCCTTTTAAAATCACAAATGAAGGTTGAAAAAGACAGTTTACTATTCATAAGTAAGCAAGTATGACCTACTTCTAGAGGAATTACGGGAAGTTATAAATAAAGTAAAATTAGTGTAAAGATTCAGGACCACATAGCACATGAGAGAAACAGGCACTCTCAAAATGAAAGTTGTTTGATACATATCCTTTAGAAAAAAGAAGAAATTTAAATTGCCTAACATAGCAAATCTGCAATCTGATTTAGAACTAAAAGGTACTTATTGCAGATTAAGTGTGCCTACGGAAAGCACAGAGAGACAGGAAGGGAAAGTAACCAATGAAGTATTTGTTATTTAAAAAGTTACCACTGTTGCTCAAATTTAAAACTTGTGTGTGTCAGGGGACACTAGCAAAAAAGTGAAAAGATAACCCATAGTATGGGAGAAAATATTTACAAATCATATATATGATAAGGGTCTAGTATTCAGAATATGTAAGGAACTCTTACATCTCAACAATAAAAAGATAAATGACCCAATTAAAAAATAGGTAAAAGATTTGAATAGACGTTTTTCCAAAGAAGATATGCTAAAGTCCAATGAGTACATAAAAAGACACTCAACAGCATTAGTCACCAGGGAAATGTAAATCTAAACCAGAATCAGATGCCACTTCATGGACACCCAGGATGGCTATAATCAAATAGATAACAACAAGTGTTGATGAGGATGTGGAGAAATCAGAGCCCTCCTACCTTGTTAGTGGGAATACAAATGGCACAGCCACTCAAAACAGTTTGACGGTTCTTCAAAAAGTTGAAGAGTTGAAGATGACCTAGCAATTCCATTCTAGGCATATACCCAAAAGAATTGAAAACATGTCCACACAAAAAACTTGTGCACAAAATTTGTTCACAGCAGCATTATTCATAACAGCCAAAAAGTGGAAACAATCCAAAAGTCCATGAACTCAATGAACAAAATGTAGCATATTCATACAATGGAATATTATTCACTCACATAAAGGTTGATACATGCTACAACATGGATGAACCCTGAAAACATCATGCTAAGTGGAAGAAGCCAGACACAAAGGACTACATGTTGAATGATTCCATTTACATGAAATGTCCAGAATAGGCAAATCCATAGAGACAGCAATTAGATTAGTGGTTGCCAGAGGATGGGGAGAGAGGACTATTGAAAGTGACTGCTAACAGATACCGTGGTTTTTTGGGGCGGTGGGGGGATGATAGAAATGTTTTGGAGTTAGTGGTGATAGTTGTACAACATTGTGAATATACTAAAACCACTGAACTGTATGCTTCAAAATGGTTAAAATACTGAATTGTATGTTATAATTTTATCTCAAAAAAAAAAAAAAAAAGCTACCAATCTGGGTAACTAGAGCTTAATGCCACTAGGGACACCTGGGAGGGCACATAAACTCTGCACCTCAGAAATGATCTCAAGCAAGAGCAGAGGAAGCTGGGGTATCAATACACAACTCCCATCAGTCAATAATTGAAGACTGCTTCTTGGGGCATTAATTCTTGGCACTTCTAGCCTGCCTGCAAAAGGGGCTCTGGTGGCCAGAGAAAGTCCTTCAGCAAAGTTCTGGCAGTTGAGAGTCAGGCCAGCGTGCCCCTAAAGGGTATAGGCAAAAAAGTTCAGGCAGTGCACTGACAATCTCTGCTACCCTCTCATAGCACTGTCTTGGGATTAAATAAGAAAGTCTATGTAAAATGCGTCATAGTGCTAGACAGAGTAAGCTATGGATAAATGTGAGTTATTTTTACAGAAGATGCTATAAGGTTACACAATTTGGTCAAAACTGCATAGCTAATACAAAGTGGAGCTACGATTTACACAGATCTCTATTGACACCATCTTTCATATAGAGAATTGTGTTGACCAAAATATACACTAAGCAATCTCGCAAACATACCGATCAGATGGCAATCATGTCACCGCTGCATTCAGAGGATGTAATAAACATCTTTACATCTGCACTCTCTCCTCCCCCTCATGAGCCCTCTGTCGGGGAAGCAGCTGCTTTTCTCCCGAAAAAGCCTTGAGGGTTGATGTTAATGTCTGCTCAAGTTGCACAGGGTCTGAACATTATGTGGTTTGTTGTGTAGGGGCTTATTTGAGATTCAAAGCCTACACATTTGCTGACAATTTAGTGCAAAGGACCAAGATATACAAACACCTGAGACTGCAGGAGCAACAGGGCGACACATTCCTCACTCACATGTCAGCTCTCCTGTTCCCCTCTGGAATAGTCTGACGCTCAGTCAGCTCAACAAAAGAGCCACATTAGCCGAGGCACACAGGGGGAATCTCTTCCCAGGATGCTCTACAGGAGCTCACAACCGAGGCCATGCCCGAGGGCCAAAGTGAGGATGTGGGCTACAGACCCAAGCCTACCTGATGAGGTAGTGGTTGATAATAGTGTCGAAGTAGCTGTAGTACACAGCATTGTTCACGTGGCCATACTGGTCATTGTCCTGCCACCTTGTCTGGATGGGCAAGAAGTACCCATAGGCCTCATGGTGCCGATGACCATCCTCAACTCGCCAGTTCTTTGATGATGTAACCAAGGAACGGGCATTCCTAGGAAACCGCCTCAACACCCAAGAGGTCATCATTACTCCGGCTTTGAAGAGAGTACCTTGAAGACAAAAAGCAATGGTGGATAAGAATGGTCTTCAGAAATCATGATTTTAGTTTTACAAAGGCAACTGCATTAAATTTTGGCCACTGGTTTCAAAAGGAAATTACATTTTTTTCCCTAAGGAATACGTCTTCCCTTATAATCTACGTCCTTTTCACAAACCTATTTACTTTTTTAAAGGACTCCTTACTGAAAAGGTACCGCACACACTACCAGGAACAGGTGAAGGCTTTGGTTGAGTCTGACTAGTGGGCATTTAAAGTATGTTTGTGTGGAGGTCTTCTATTCCACAAAGTATTTTCAAGGACAGTACTGTTTTTGATGAAATCTATAAAATTACTAAGAGTATAAAGACAGAGCTTAGGTGACCAGTATAAAATAAAATGTTTGCCAGAAAACATTATCAACTGAGCCTACCAACTATAAGGGCTTTTTTAAACTAAATTAATTTTTTTAGAACAAATGTCATTCCCTATAGAAATTTTTTAAAATATGCATAAACACAAGGAAGAAAATTCAACAACTGAACTATACCCACTATTAACATTTCCATGTGCCATTATTCTAGTCTTATATTGTGAATACATTTTTAAATGGGATCACACTGTATATGTGGTTTTATAATCTCTTGCACTTAATAATAGATCACTAATATGTTTAAATATTCTTCAACATCATTTATAACTTTGAATTCCATTATATTCCATTGCAATGAAGCACCACAATTTATCAAATACCCTACTATTACATATTTAGGATTTTGATTTCAGTTTTGGTCATGGGATGGAAATTTTCACAAATAAGTCTTCCCATGTATTCATAATAATTTTCTTAGGATAAATTCCTAGAAGCAGAATTGCTGGGTCAAAAGGGAAATGAAATGTTAAGGCTTTTGATATAAATTAATGACCTCCAGAAAGGTGGTACCAATTTCTCTCCTCCCCACCAGTGTATGAGCAAGCCAATTTCCCTGTCAATTTTAAAATGCTTCGTCAATTTGACTGTTTTCTCATTTCCATACAAATTTAATAAAATGTGCTAAGTGGAAAGATGACTGCTGCTACTAGCTATGATGGAATAACTAGTATCAAATTAACTCCTCTATTTGAGAACGACTATAAAAGCTAGATAAAAATGTAAAAGAAGAGCTGTTGGAAGGTATCAGGAAATAATCAAGGCAGCAGGATTCTACAGGCTGCGACACTGGGGACAGAGTGACTCACTGAGGTGAGCATTTGCCCCAGCTCTTTCTCATCGGGGTTATTTGCCAATTCACTGTATGGGGAGTAAAGGCTGAAGACACAGCAGCAACCTACAGCTTTTGATGCTCTTGCTGTGCTAGAAAAGGAGACAAAAATTGAAAGGCCAACATTCTGGGGGGAGTGAGCTGCAGAGAAACGAGCCTAATACAACTTCCCCTCAAGGCATCTGTTGACTCCTAAACTGCACCTGCTTTGACTAGGACAGAGAGACCGGCAGAAAGCAACTGCTGTGAGGCTAAATGTCTAAAAAAATAGGAATCCCATGATGCTGAGGATACAAAAATTAGCTTTCAGGGCTGCCAAGGAGGAAGGCAAAAACCCCAGACTTTCAGCTGGGACCCGAGAAGGGTTACTCCTTTACAATGAGGACAAAACTTAAGCGGATCAACCCTGAGCAAGATTATCTGCCCATATCACCTGTCAGCCAGTAGAACACTAAATTATCTCCGGAGGAAAATACCGTCTCCAGAGCCTCTAGGACATTTTATAAATAAAGTCTGGTATCCAACCAAAGCCTACAAGATACCCAAAAGAATTTTTTAAAAAAGATAATAAAAACAGTTCCGCAGATTCAGACTTAGATTTTAAAATAACTATGATTAACATGCATCGCAGATACAGGGCTAATATCTATTCTCAATACATAAGGAGCTCTAAAATTGAGGGAGAGAGATCAAAATTCCAATAGAAAAATAAGCAAAAGTGACAAGCAGACAATTCACAAAGAAAGATTTTCATATGCTCTTTAAACATATAAAAAGGTGGACATCACTCGTAACAAGAGAAATGCAAATTATTAATATAACTATGCTGAGATACCATTTTTCAATTATCAGATTGGTAAAAATTACAAAACTTAACAGCACATCTCTTGATAGGGCCATGAGGAAAAGACACTCTCATGCACTGTTGGTAGGAATGTCTCCAACATCACGGGAAATCTGATAATATCTAACAAAATCACAAGTTTACCCCCAACTCACATCTAAGAATGTACCTTGGAGATATACCTTCAATAATCCAAATATACCTATGGACAAGGTACATCACTGGTTGTAATGAAAAATACTGGGAAAAAATATACATAGGAGATTGGTTAAATAAACTAGGGCACAGTCACACAATGGGGTACTTCACAGCTGTAGATCAAAACTAAAGAAGATGCAATATGGAGAGATTTCCAGGAGGTATGTGTTGCCAACCAACAAAATAAAAGTGCAAAAATGCATACATAGTATGCTATTTTTGTGTAAGAAAGAGAAGGAAAACATATAAATGTATTTATTTATATTTACAAAAAGAAACCCAGGAAGATTATGCTGAAAACTAATGAGAGTGCATTAACAAGGTAGATAGGATGAGGAAAGAGGCATAACACTCCTCTGAATATATCTATTTGTGTAACTGGGGGTTTTGAAACCATGTAAATGTTTCCTATGCTCACACAAAATGACGATGGTGGTGATGATGATAATGATGATGTTAAAATAATAATGATGGGGGGGACCTAAAATGGAATATAAACAGAAATAAATAAACCTAAGTATATTTCAAGTGAATAACATAATCACACTGAAGGAGGAAAATATTACTATTTTTGACTCTACACGCTCAGTCTAAAGCCACAAAGATCTGTTAACAATTATTGAACACCCGTTAGTAGGTTTTTCATTTTTTTTTTAGTAGTGGTAGGTTTAGCAATTCTCAATGTGCTTTCTGTGAATCTAAGGCTGGGCAAATGAGTAAATACAGTGAGGATAGCGTGACCAGATAACGTGAGGCTTCTTCCTTGGAGAAGAGACCTACAAATATACGAAGGAGAAAGACTGAAATGAACCTTCTGGTGTTAGACTGGATTTGGCAGTATCGATGTGAACACACAGATTAGAGAGAGATAGAGACAGAGATTGCCTAGTCCTGTTGAGCCTAACACAATGGCACTCCAGTAGCAAAATGAGCACACATCATGCCCAGATTTTAATTTATAAATACCATTCCTCACAAAAAGGAATCAGGACTCCTTCAGACTGGTTCCAACATTGGGGCAGGGAAAGTAAAAGATGATCCTGGAACCATCTTATCATGTCAGAAAGTAAAGAAATGCTCCAAGAATGATGGGGCATGCCCGAAGTTCACAGGTGGGCTCCCAGTGGCTACATCTGGAACGTTTGAGCATCAAACTTAAAAATGAGATCAAAGGATATAACCCTTTTAATTAAAAAAGAATTCCTGCATCTTACTAAATTAATAAATGGAGATGAAAGAAAAGTTGTTCTTTACATAAGTATGCCAAGTAATAGAGGTAGAAAGGATAATGGATTTAGAAAATCATCATTATCATCATCATGCAAACATCAGAATAATAACTGATTCAGTCAAAAGTCATCAATGGATGCTAAAATATAGTGGGTAGAAGTTTGATGAGGAACAGAATATTTAAACTGTCTCAAAGTATCTCCCCACAAATTATTTATTCATTACAAGTGAATAATAGTAACTTTGTGGTAGAGCACACTAGCAGACACTTCCTTTCCCAAGTTATCAAAGCTATTATCACTAATCATGAATCACATGAATATCATGTGCCTCCCAACATGATGGACTGAGGAGGACACAATACTGTGTTTATGTTATTCCTGCCAAAAATGCATTATCTGAATCTAATCACGATGAAACATCAGACAAATGGAAGTTGAGGAATACTCTGTAAAGTAACTGTTCTGTACTCTTCGAAAATATCAAGATCATGAAAGACAAATACAGGCTGAAAAACTGTTCCAATTAAGGGTGACTAAACAGGACAACTAAATGCAATGCGTTACAAAGGATTACATACTGGACATAAGTGATAGGGGAAAAATATGTAGCCATAAAAGACATTATTGAAATAATTGATACAATTTGAATTTAGACTATGGATTAGATAATAGTATTGTATCAAAGGAAGTCAGAATGCTCTCTCCCCAATATGAAGGATTGTTGAGCTAAAGACAATTAAGACTCAGAGGAGCTCTATGCCACCTCTCTCTGTTTGGCTAAATGCAGGGCAGAGATTTACCAAAAGGTCTTTTTACCTTCCACACTCCCTCCCCCAACCCCACCGCCCTTCCCACCTAAAGTCAGGATGGAAATTCTCCTTTATTGCAGACAGCACTTATCAGGTCAGAGACAGTGTCAGAATAATCTGGTGGCAAACTTTACTCCTTCCCACAGGTTTCCTGCCTTTGGAAGCCCGGGATTACACCCCTTTTTGTCCTATCACTTCTCTAAAATGTATTGCTCTTCACTGAAAATCTTACGTAAGCCAGTACTCTAAGCCACCACTTTTAAGTAACTTTTCTCCTTCATGGTATGCATTGCATGGGTTAATAAACTTTCTAGTTTTTCTTTTGTTAATCTGTCTTTTGCTATAAGAGTTTGTTCCAACAACTAACTTAAGAGGGTTGAGGAAAGAGTTATATTTATTCCCCTTTAGTATCAATATTAAACTTCCTAATTTTGATAGTTATACTATAGTTATATAATAAAATTTTTTTGTTTTTAGTAAATACAAACTGAAGAATTTAGGAACAGAGAGTTACGATATCTGCAACATCCTGTCACATGGTTCAGAAAGAAATAACGTGTGTGGAGGGGGCGGGGGTGGAATACATGTGCAGGGAGGGGAGGATGGTAAAGCAAATGGAGGATGAGGGAATTCAGGAAAATTTAGCCCCAAGTATGACTCCTTGTTATAGAGAGTATTGTCAACAGAAAATAATTCAATCAATAAAGTTGTGCTATGGTTTGGTTTGTTCGACCCCTCCAAATCTGATGTGGAAATGTGATCCCCAATGTTGGAGGTGGGGCCTAATGGCAGGTGTTTGGGTCACGGGAGCAGATGCCTCCTGAATCAGCTTCCTGCTGTCCTTGAGATAATGAGTGAGTTCTCATTCTATTAGCACCCTCCAAAGCCGGTTGTCGAAAAGAGCCTGGCCTCTCCCTCCTCTCTCTCTCTCTCTCTCTCTCTCTCTCTCTCTCTCTCTCTCTCTCTCTCTCTCTCTCTCGTTTTCTCTGGACAAGTGATCTCCGCACATGCTGGCTCCCCTTCTCCTTCTGCCATGAGTGGAAGCAGCCTGAAACCCTCACCAGAAACAGATGCTTGTTGTACAGCCTGTAGAACCATGAGCCAAATAAGCTCTTTTCTTTACAAATCACCCAGCCTCCGGTATTCTTTTATAGCAACACAGACAGACGAAGACAAGGTGTAAACAATCTATGAGTTAAATAAGAAATCACAAGGGAAATAAGAAAATATTTTCAAAAGAATGATAATGAAAATTTGAATATAAATACTGTGGGATCAGTTAATCTGTGCTTAGAGAAAATATAACGGTTAAATAAAAATCTAACCATGGAAATCAATGACCTAAGGATCCATCTCAAGAAGCATGAAAGAGGAACAGCAAATTAAACTCAAAAAAAGTAAAAAAGAGCAATGACAAAGAATAAAGACAAAAATCAGTGAAATAGAAAAATACACATAACGGAGCAGAGGTAGGTAAACTTTTTCTATAAAGGGACAAAGGTAAATATTTTAGACTTTGTGAGTCATAAAATCTGTCACAACTACTCAAATTTGCCATTTTAATACAAAAGCAGACATAGACAATACACAAATGAATGTATTTAGCTATGTTCCAATAAAACTACATTACAAAACAGGTGGTGGGTTAGATTTGACCCATTAGCAATATTTTGCCAATCTCTGTAATAGAGGAATGTAGTAAAACCACACATTGATTTCTAGAACAAAATTGGTAAAAACTTAGTAAGACTGTAAAGAAAAAACAGAACACACAAATTATCAATATAAGAAATTTAAAAAGGGACATCACTACCGATGTTAAAGCCCTAAAAGATAAGAGATATTATGACTAACTTTAGATAAATAAATTTTATAATTTGGATGAGATAGACAAATTCATTTTTAGAAAAACTAACTCACCAAAACTGACACAAGAAGAAATAGAAAATCCAAATCATTGAATGCATTATACATATGAATCAGTAATTAAAAGCCTACCCACAAAGAAAACTTCCAGCCCAAAAGCAATTCATCAGTAAATTCTTTAAAAATTTCAAGAACTAACATCAATCTTACACAAATTATTCCAAAGAATAGATAAAATGAAAACACTTCTGACATGTTTTATGAGGCCCACAAAACCTTGATACCAAAACTTACCATTTAAGTAAAATTATTACAAGGAAGGAAAAAAATATAGGTTAATATCTCCAATGAACAAAGATGCAATAATTTGGCATAATCAAATAAAAATATTAGCAGATCAAATCTTGTGATATATAAAAAGAATACATCTTAACCAAGTTCACGTATAACAGTAATACAAGGCTGGCTTAACATTTGAAAATCAATCAATGTAATTTATTCCATTAACTAAATAAGAAAAGTTATATACTCACTAAATAGATGCAGAAAAAAGCATATGATGAAATTCAATGCTCATTCATGATTTTTAAAAATCTTAACAAACTAGGAGTAGAAGGGAGCATCCTTAACTAATAAAGAATATGTTTTTTAAAATCTACAGTAATTACATTAATGAGAAAGTAGTGAGTTTTTCCCTGGATATTGGGAGTGAGACAAGGATGTCTACAATCACCATTCCTAATTTTTATATACAGGGAATTCATCTCTTGTCCATTCACTCTAATGCAAACTCAAAAAACTTGAGGAAGACAAGATTCTTCTTTATCCACATAAAGCCTTGTTACATTAATTGCTTTGTAGATAAACACACATGATATAGGTACAAGTGGGCACTGGGATGAAGATGGACTTGACTTCCTCATAGTAGAAGAGCAAGTAAGACTCCCTGATGGGCTGAGAATAACCGACCATCTAAATGACACTTAAAATGAGAAGTTTATTAAACTTTTTACATCTTTACCATAAACTTTCCTAAGGAATCAGTCTTCATTTTCTGTATCTTTTGGTAACATATAAGCTCATGTTCATCCACTTGAACACATACAAAAATCTCAAAATAAAAGAAAACTCTGCATGATGCTGGGTACTGGGTGGCATTTTGACTACCACTATGAGAAAGTAGAGGGTGGTTGTTTTCCAAACTATTTTAGGCCAGGCATGGTGGCTCTCACCTGTAATCCCAGCACTTGGGGAGGCTAGAGCAGGAAGATCACTTGAGCCCAAGAGTTTGAGGCCAGCCTAGGCAACATAGTGAGACCTTGTCTCTACAAAAAGTAAGAAAAATTGGCCAGGCGTGGCAGTACACACCTGTAGCCCCAGCTACTTGCAAGACTGAGGCAGGAGGATAGTTTGAGCCTGAGACTTTGAGGCTACAGTAAACTATAATCATGCTGCTGCATTCTACTCTGGGTGACAGAGCAAGACCATATCTCAAAAAGATACACAAACAAATAGAAATTTTTAAAAATAATTAAAACTATTTGAAAGAACTGTATCGTCAAGTAGCAAAGCACTTGGCATAATCCACGGAAAATCAATGTTGACGTCTGCTTCATAAATATTCAGATCTTACAAATAAAGCCATTCTAAACCCTTTAGGAATGTGCCTTGATGCCACAAAGAAAGTTGCCACAAATGGGCATTTTCCTGAAGTCTAAGTGTGCGGGGGACAGGTGAGCGGAGGTGGATTCTGCCATGCAAAGAAATTCTCAGGAAGCTGTGAAGATATTAGCTATTTTACTCAATTTATTCCAGGCTGAAACATAATAGTACATTATAAATCTGTTTTGATTTTACTTAATCTAATGAAAAAATGTTCATCTTTTTGATAAGTGCTCATTAGCCATTTTTTTCTGACATAAACAGACAAGAAAGATGTTCTTGTGCTGCATTTAAACTCAACTAATTACAGTGCAATGACTCAAAGAACAAAATCAACGTACTGAAGTTTCTCACTTGAATTGCCTTTATTGTTGAATTAAAAATATACCAAAAAAAAATATTAAAAGGGCCCCAGTAGTGTGTTTTACACTTAGATGGAACAACGTTTAAGTAAACAAAGGCCAAATGCTAGCACATGATACAAATTTTCAAAGTTTCTGATGTTAATTGTTCTCTAAAGAGCAGTTGCTGAATTTGCCAACAAAGGGGTATATGTCTACTTAAGGTGTGAAGAGGATGCTTTCTTTTTTGGAAACGGTGGTGATGAATTCGCATAAACAATTCACCCTGTTTCATTCAGTCCCTTGTGAGACCAAAAGTCAACATGTAGATAATACCTGATCAGGGTTGGAGCCAGGCTAGGACCAGGGAATAGTGTGAAGCTAAAAGATCCATACGAGACTTGAACTTACAGCCCAGGCTTGTGCTCAGGACTTTCAAAAATACCAGAGGGTTTGGGCTTTTGAGATCACAGGGTGTTAATCTGCTGTAACATTATCCCAAATAAATCTGAAAGAACTAATGCCACTTCCCAAAATGCTTGATTTAAGCCCCAATTTCAACTAGAGTAATTTGCATAAACAATTTGCATAAACAATTGCGAAAGAATTTTAACTAGAGCAATCTGACTATTGGGGCATCTTAAATGTAGCTATGACCTTAACGATCACCTCATTGATTTTTTTACAATTTTTTATTATAAAATGTATATATTTACCTGAAACTAAAAATTTTAGAAATTATTTTTGACCTATGATACATAAATTATGTTTATTCTAACCAAGCTCTCATCACAAAGAGAAGTAAAATTAATTCATTAAATACAGTATGTCACTTTTTCCTATTCTCTCTATGAAGTCAGTATTTAAATCAGTACATGTAGGGTTTTTTTAAGATTCATTTGAATGAACAAACAAAATAACAAGAGAACAGTCTATTGAAATCATTAGAGGCATGGTTGTCTGAGTCACCTTCACAAGTGATTTTGATAGCATTTCATAGTCATTAGACATTGGAGACTAAGAAAAAACATGTATCCAGTGTCTTGCAGGAATTCAAATTGCTCTTATCCATATTAAGAAGATGGCTATCCTTCATTCATAATGCTATAAGCACAGCATAGCTGTACCCTGAAGCAACAATACATAGCTTGGAGCTTAAGAACTCAGGTTGGAAAAAGGAGAGGTTCAAATCCCACCTCTACTACCTCCTCTTCAAAGAAATGGGGACAAGATTCTTTACTTCTCTAAGCTTCATAAATGAACAAGTAACATGGGAGAAATGATGCCTACATTGCTGTGACGGACATTCAGTGAGATGATACATGGAAAGCATTTGGCACAGGGCCTGATACATTATCCAAATTCAAAAATTCAGCTGACATTCATGAACCACCTATTGGACATGATTCTTGAGGACCTTTAGAGGAGCAAAGAACCAGTCTTCTGTTTCATTCTACGTGTCATTTTCAACATTCCGGGGCTCTCTGGAATCAAAAGGCAGACTACCTTGTATCATACTAACTGGTCAGTTTCAGGTACCAAACCCACAACCTTTACCTTGTTATCATCATTACAATCTAATCAGCTCCCTTTACTAGACCTCACTCCCAAGTATCAGTGTGTATGAGGAATGTAGTATATGGTATTTTGGGTCATTACAGGTCAATGGAAAACCACACCTTTTCTGTAATTCAACTGGGTTTTATTTCCATTAATACTACTTGCCACAAAGGAAATGTTTACCAACTTATTAGGTAACGATATAGGCCATGTTTATTTTCCTCTTGTTTTGCCTAAAGAAATGAAACCATGTTTCTAACCCTACATATGCTTATCAAGGCTAACCCAAATACCTCATTCTTCCCTACAAATTAATACAAAAAGTTAATAGTCACCCATTATTGAATGCTTACTAAGTTCCAAGCACTGCATGAAACTCTTTTATAGACCACCTCATTTAATCCTCACATAACCCTAGACAATTAAGTACTGACATCCTTATATTACCAAGTGAGACTCAGGAGGCAACTTATTTAAGGCCTTGCAGCTAGTAGACTGAGATGGGTCAAAGGATGGTGCCCCCTCCAAAATTCACGTTGAAACTTAATCCCCATGGTGGTAATATCTCGAGGAATGGCCTTTTGCGGAAGTGATTATGTCATGAGGGCAGAGACCTCATGAATGGATTAGTGCCTTATAAAACGGCTGGAAGGAACTAGCTTAGGCCTCTTTTGCCCTTCCATCCCTTCTGCCACTTGAGGACGTGGCCCTCTAGGCATCATCTTGGAAGCAGAGACCAAGGCCCTCACCAGATACCAAACCTGCTGCAGCCTTGATCTTGGACCTTCCAGCCTCCAGAACTGTGAGAAATAAATTTCTATTACTTACAAATTACCCAGTCTCAGATATTTGGTTATAGAAGCACAAACATACTAAGACACAGGCAATGGAGTCAGGATGCAAATTCAAGTTGGTCTGAGTCCAAAGCTCATGCTCTTTATCACAAAACCATCAAAACAAAAAGAGCCACAGAAATTATCAGCAAACACATCCAGGGAGCATTCATATCAGCAAAAATTAATCCTAAAGGGAACAGAACTGGACGTTAAATAAGTGTTATTCTTTCCATTTGGGGGGTCATCTGGCAAGTTTGTTTTTTTACTTATTTCTGTATACTTTTATTGAACAACTACTATGTAGTAGGCACTGTATCTGGTGATAAAAATAAAACATGTTTCCTAATCTAGATTTTCAGTTACTTCTCCCAAGCCTCATCCAAAGCCCAGGGACATTCTTCAGGAGTCCTTTTCTCATTGCCATGCTTTGGATAAGCACCATGGCCTTAAATAAATCGTACTTCCCTTAAATAAAGGAAGCAAGATTTTTCTATATGTTAGAAAAGTTAGTTTTCTTTTTCCAGTTCTTTCAGCACTTACGCTGTCTGCAATTCCACAGTGATAAACATACAGGTCTGTCCAGAAAGAATCACAGCCAGATACTTTCCAGAGAGACGTCATATATGAGGGGCTTCGTAAGTTTCCTCCATTTTCCAAACTTATCTTCCACTGTCCTCCACCGTATGCCCTAAGTTCCAGCCACACTGAACCATTTGATTTCCCAGCACACTGGGCTGCTTCTCATTGTCATACTCTTGCATATGCTGTGACTTCTGTACAATATGCCTGTCTCCCTTAAAATTTCAACTTGTCCTGTAAGACCCAGCTCAAATGTCACCTTTGTCACATTCTCCCTGATCATTCTCTTTTCTCTGCCTACAACCTCTAATAATCAGAGAGAGGACTGCCTCCTTCATTCATTCTTCCAGCAAACTGTTCCTGGAGTTGGGACCCATCAGTGAACAAAACAGACAGATATCCCTTCCTTTAGGAAGCTGACATTTTTTAGGGGAAGACAAACAGTAAAAATAAATATAATAAACAAGTAAATTATATATAATGTTATAAGTTGATAAGGGTATGAAGAAAGATAGACTATAGTAAGGAAAATGTGGAATGAGGTGAGGGTGGTTTGGGAAGACTTGTAATTAAAAGCAGCAGTCAGATTAGATCCAATTAAGAAAGTGACAAAGACATGCAGAAGGTGAGGGCCTCTGCATATTTTGTACTACCTCTCCCCAATACCACTTTGCAACTTCTCATTTGCATTTAAGTCTTCCTCATTAAGCTGGGTACTTCCCAGGAGCAGGGACCAAGTGAGTTATCTTTCTGTCCCCAGTGTATAGTACAGCACACGTGAGGAATCACTCAATTCATTGTCTGCTGAACGAACAAATGAAAGAAACTCTTTATAGTCTCCAGAGTCAAAGAATGAGCCACTTTTCCTACTGCCACATTTTAAAACGGTGCTTTACTTTGCTTGCCTTTAATACTGGATAACCTCCCTCATGTCCCCAAATAATCTTCCTGTCCTCTAGTGATCTTCAAAGTGTGGGATGTGCATCAAGAAGGAGCCAGTGATGAGAAGCACAGCAGGCAGGAAGGAAATGCTGGGACTTCATTCACGTTGAATTTTTTTATATCAAAACTAAGAGAGAAATTTAAGTGTTAACAGATTATAATATATGGCTTGATGCTGACGCCCTCACTCACACTGATACCTGGGATGTCCTAAGGGAAGGAGGGAATTCTACTCTAGATAGTGGCATCCTCATTTGGAAGGAGCCCTTGACGAGTAGATTTACACATCGTTTATTATCTACTCCTAAATATATAGACTAGTGATTTTAAAATGATGACTCTTTAAAAAGTCACAGATTGAAGATAACACAGTCATGTGCCACGAAACAGCAAAGATACATTCTGAGATGTGCATCATTAGGCAATTTCATAATTGTGGGAAGACCATAGCACGTACTTACACACACTTAGACGGTATAGCCTACTACACACCTAGGCTATATGGTATAGCCTGGTGCTCCCAGGCTACAAAGCTGCACAGCACCTTACTGCACTGAATACTATAGACAAATGTAACACAACAGTAAGTATTTGTGCATCTAAACACATGTAAGCATAGAAAAGATACAGTAAGGACATGGTATAAATTAAGATTTAAAATAGTACACCTGCATAAGGTACTTGTCATGAATGGAGCTTGCAGGATTGGAAGTTGCTCTGGGCGGTGAGTCAGTGAGTGAGTGGTGAGTGAAGGTGAAGGTCTAGTAATGTCACTGAATGCTACTGTAGGCTTTATAAACACTGTTCACTTAGGCTACACTAAGTTTATTTTAAAAACATTTTTCTTTCTTGAATAATAAATTAACCTTAGCTTACTGTCATGTTTTTACTTTATAAACTTTTGAATTTTTTTTAACTTTTTGACTCCTTTATAACAGTACTTAGTTTAAAAAACATACACATTGTACAGCTGTAAAAAATTTTTTCTTTTTTTATATTCTTGTTCTATAAGCTTTTTTCTATTTAAATTTGTTTTTTGGGTTTTTTTTAAGCTTTTTTGTTAAGAACTAAGACACACACACATTAGCCTGGGCCTACACAGGGACAGGATCATCAATTTCACTGTCTTCCACCTTCATATTTTGTCCCACTGGAAGGTCTTCATAGATAATAACACACAAGGAGCTGTCATTTCCTATGACAACAATGCCTTCTTCTGGAATAGCTCCTGAAGGACCTGCCTGAGGCTGTTTTACAGTTAACTTTTTTCCTTAATAAGTGAAATAACAATAAAAAGTATAGTGTAGCAAATACACAAACCAGTAACACAGTTGTTTATCACCATCAAGTATTATGTATTGTATATAATTGTATGTGTCATACTTTTATATGACTGGCAGTGTAGGTCTGTTTACACCAACATCACCACCAACACATGAGTAATGTGCTGTGCCACAATTTCACAATGGCTAAAAAGTCACTAGGTGACAGGAATTTTTCAGCTCCATCATAATCTTATGGGACCACCTTCATATAC
>CAUYRT010014910.1:0-10441 GCA_963574885.1 Lepilemur ruficaudatus | reverse complement strand
CAGCCTAGCTCACAGCAACCTCAAACTCTTGGGCTCAGGCGATCCTCCTGCCTCAGCCTCCCGAGCAGCTGGGACTACAGGCATGTGCCACCATGCCCGGCTAATTTTTTCTATATATTTTTAGTTGGCCAATTAATTTCTTTCTATTTTTAGTAGAGACGGGTCTCGCTCTTGCTCAGGCTGGTTTCGAACTCCTGAGCTTGAGCGATCTGCCGGCCTCAGTCTCCCAGAGTGCTAGGATTACAGGCGTGAGCCCCCGCGGCCGGCCCTAATTGCAATCTCTTGAGAAACTCAGAGACAAAACTGCCCAGTGAAGCTGCTTCTGAATTCCTGACCCAGAGAAACCATAAGCTATTGATTTTTGTTTTTAGTAACTTAATTTTGGGGTGATTTGTTACAAAGTAATAGATAATACACTAATTTGATCTTGCCTATCACACTGTATAGTACTGGAGAGGAAAACTGACATTTGGACAAATTCAGCAATTTGCTGATGATTACATATAGTTAAGTGCTTAACCCCCAAACCCCTAAATAAAAATACAAGCTGTTCAACTGTGAGCCTAGCCAGAATTCTTTCTATAACACTCTTCTTGGGAGCTTATCGTGTGACAGCATTCCCACTGATGCCTTTTTGTCATACCTATACTCAAAAATTCTCTAACAGTGACATATTTTTTCGTTTTGACTCTCATGGCAGCCGTAAAAACTACCCTCAGATACACATCCACAGTTCCAATGTTAGGTTTTCTAACTGTTGTCCCACAGTATTACTCAAACCACTGTTCAGTATCTGAACCCCCCAAAATAGCCATGGGCTCCTTTTACTGAAATTGAGGGGGAAAAAAGAGAATAGTGCTAGTTTTAAAATAATTTCACCAAATAAATTTTTTAAATAACAAAAAAACCCCATCTGTTCTTCATAAGTCACCACAGAGCTTATTGCTAGCATCAAACCCAAACCCATCTCATATTTATGTTGGGCAACATTTACACTAGGCCACAGCACAGAATTTACAAGAGAAGTAAATCAACTTTGGAGTAGTAGAAAAAAGTAAAGATTAACCCATAGGTAACTGGGCAAATAAAGAAACACACTCAAAAAACATTTCTACTGTCTCTTGCTCATGAGCTACTCTTACTATTAAAGATGATTCCTTTAAAGCATATTCTAGAAATCATTAAAGGTATGAAAGAGAATTTATTCAGCTCTGTGAGGCTTTACTTTCACAATATACATATACTTGGCACAGGAAAGCTCTATTTAAGTTTCAGAAGTTGCTTAATAAAGTAAATGTTTAGTTTGATTTTATGAGGCTTTCAGACATTAAGTTTGAGAAAGTCAATGGTTATCAGAATTTCCATACATGATCACAATCAAAACAGTAAAATAAACCAAAGAACAAACCTTAACACCCCCAAAACATAACAAATTGCAATTTCTTGTGAAACATTTATGCCTATGCTACATTCATTTTTTTACTGACAAATGGCGTTTGGAAATCCTATGCTATGTTCATTTTGATTACTTATTTTCCACTTTATATTTTTTGACTGTTTAGAATATAGGTTACAAATAATGTTTTGTGTCATTTCCTTAGTCTTTTTTTTTTGAGACAGGGACTTGCTCTTTTGCCTAGACTAGAATGCAGTGACTCAATCATAGCTCACTGCAACCTCAAACTACTGGGCTCAAGTGATCCTCCCGCTTCAGCCTCCCAGATAGCTGGGACTACAGGCACACCACCATGGCCATGTAATTTTTTAAATTTTTTGTAGAGATGGGGTCTTGCTATGTTGCTCAGGCTGCTGTCAAACTTCTGGCTTGAAGTGAAGTGATCCACGTGCCTCAGCCTCCCAAAGTGCTAGGATTATAGGTGTTAACCATTGTGCCTGGACTCCTCAGTCTTAATACCTTAGTCACTTGTTTTTACCTTGGCTATATTTTTATCATTTAGTGTAGGATATACTTATTAAGCCAGTTATACTCCAGTAAACTTGTGAATGAAAACTGTTAGAGAATTAAGAACAAGTAATGGAGTCATTATTTCACTGATACTTATCCAATGTCAGGAAAATCATGTCCCTAAAACAGCAGTTTTGCCTGATACATTCTTTCCATGTCTAAACAGAAACAGCAAGAAAAGTGAATTTATGGGAAGCCTATTATACTTTACTAGACATCGTGTGCTTTTAATAGTTCAACACTGGTTTTGATAATCAAGAGTAAACAGGCTAACATTTAAAAATGTATACTTTAATAAGTACAAGGTATATAAAGAATTAGGTAAGCTTGTGGAGAAGCTGACCAAGATACATAAATTAGGAGATACAAGTGTCCATCTAAATTTTCTATATCTCATTTTTTTTACAGTTTATTAAAGTTGCTTAATATAATTTCTCATTTTTCATTTTAGAAGTCATTTATTGTACAGGCAATTCTTTTGTCTGATGACAAACAGCAGCCACAGTGATTACTCTGGACCTCCACGCTGAAAAGGAAAAAAATAAAGCAATATGATTAGATATTAAATTGACACAGTAAATGTTTTCATGGCCACTTTACACAATTTTGAGCAAATAATCTTTAGTTTTTTAAAAATAATTTTGTGTTTTTCCTACCTTTTGGGTACTCATATCGATTGTTATAAACATAGTTTCAGACTGGAAGGGACTCAAGGTTGACCTAAATCGGAGGTCCTCAAATTTCTTGGTCTCAGAAGCTCTTTACACTCTGAAAAATTATTGAGGACCCAAGGAGCTGTTTTTCATGTATATCTATTGTTATTAATATCTCATGCACATTTACTGAGGGGTCTGACTATGGTTTGTTTCTCACAGCCCTGGTCTACCTGATGATCTGTCTTAGCTATGACCACAACTTGACAAGATAATGGGAAGAACATGTAAATCAGCAAATGAAATTCCAAAGCCAAAATGTTGTGTTTTGCACAGTCTATGATAAAGCACAACAACATACTTGGATAAATTCCATTTCTTCTTGAGACACAGGTTTCCTTCTATATTTCTGAGGCAATGTTTTTATTATTTCTGCAGTGTCTGGTGGACCCTGATACATCAGCAAATCTGGTGATTTACTTCCCTTAGAATGCTGGGAAATTGCAGAAGAGTGAGACGGTAGCCCTGGTGATCTCAAAGCTTCTGATACTGAAATTAAAAAGAAAAAAAACCTAATTAGAGAAATTGTTCAGGTGTCTTAAAATACTATTTTATCTACTATTGAAAAAGCAAATCATTCTTAAAATCAAGTAATTCTTCAAATAATTCTTGAAGTATTATAATTCTAAGAGGTAAATACTATAGAGTAACTCAGCTGGCTATATATAATTTCATGAAGTTTCCCTCCGCCTCCTCCCCCAGAGATAGGGTCTTACTTTGTTGCCCAGGCTGGAGTACAGTGGTGTCATCATGGCTCACTGTAGCCTCAAACTCTTGGCCTCAAGCAATCCTCCCACCTCAGCCTCCCCAGTAGCTGGGGCGCACCACCATACCCAGCTAATTTTGTATTTTTTGTAGAGGGGGATCTACTATATTGCTCAGACTGGTTTTGAACTCCTAGGCTCATGTGATCCTCCCACCTGTGCTTCCCCAAAGTGCTAGGATTACAGGTGTGAGTCACCATGCCTGGCCCATAACGTTGTTTTTAAAACAAATAAGGAAAGTACGGTTTTGTGTTTCTTTTAAGTTTACTGATTTATTTTATTTAGAGACAGGGTCTTGCTTTGTTGCCCAAGCTGTTCTCAAAACTGCTGGACTCAAATGATCATCTTGCCTCAGCCTCCTGAGTAGCTAAGACTACAGGCACATGCTAATGCACCTGACTAGGAGGTAGTTTTAAATAAGTGAATTATTAAAATGAACAAGTTTGTAAAGTAATGAAATTTCTAGTTAGTGGAGTTCAACCCATTTAGGTAACCTACACTATGTAAGTTTTTGTCATATAAGCCCACATAGGCCAACACACAGTCAAGTTTACAGGTAATATCTTACAATGGGGAATAAGAAAATTGGTAAATGTAAATGAGGGTAGTTTTCTTAATACCTTTATACTTGTTAATCTTAATTCTTCAATAGTTAAAATAAGTTTAAAATATCCCTATGAAATATGTTAAATTTCTCCCTGAACTAAAGATCAAGTATCCAGAGAAGCACAGAGGATCTGGTTTAAAAAAAAAAGGAAAGAAGGGACCAGAGAAAAACAGAACCCTTTCAGAATCTCTGCCTATTAATTTACAGGTATTTTATAGTGAATAATTGCTAAGGACTAAGGCAATCCAAATATTATTTACTAACTGAATGAATAGATAAATGAGTGAATGAAAGAAAAGAAGGTTGGCTGAGAGAAAAATACAGGAATAACTGAGTCTTATGTTTTATGAAACAAACTAAATAAATATAGGAATGGTTATTATTCTTCACAATCTCTGCAAATGTAATAAGCATGGGGGAAACTTCTAAAGGACAGGAGACAAGAAAGGGTAGGATAAAAATTCTCCAATACTGGCTTAATGTCACTAAAAATTCAGAGACAGCTACTGTTGAATCACTACCTTTAAAATTAGGGTTAATAAAAAGTTAATTTCTACTTGCATGTGATGTAGGATACATTTTTATCTAAGCTACAATAGTCTGACTGTAAAATGAGAAATATTGCCTATAATAAGATATGATATTCATTTATAAATATACATGTACATAATTTTTTTAAAAAATCTCATTAAAATACAATTTACCATTGGGTTTAGGATTGTCTCTTCTGTCAGGAAATCTTATTAATGGAGTGTGTGGCTTGACTACCTAGAGGAAAAATAAAATGCATGAAAAAAATAACTTCATTAACTATAAAAGAAATGATCTACTAAACTTCATAAATAGATACCTTTGTTAAAATAAGTTACCATTTGACAGCAACTTTAAATTTTACTTTTCCCAACCAAAAAAGCTGGTCTGTGAATTATTACCTTGTGTATTCGTATCTTTGTACTTGATATATCACAAGACCTTTTACTGTATAACTAACCTTGAAACAACTCAATGAAGACAATGACATGGATTTTATGTTGCATAACTTGTAACAGATTGGTAAAAAAAAATTGAAAGTTTCCTGACTTGTATCAAGTGTTGTTACCCTACTATGTTAATACCTAATAGTTTAGAATAGGATAAAAAGCAATCATATCGAAAATATAAAAATTTAAAAACGCTTTTTCTGACGACAAAAGTAACATGTTCTGGGGCCGGGCACGGTGGCTCATGCCTGTAATCCTAGCACTCTGGGAGGCTGAGGTGGGCAGATTGCTCAAGGTCAGGAGTTCGAAACCAGCCTGAGCAAGAGTGAGACCCCATCTCTACTAAAAATAGAAAAAAAGTAGCTGGGCATGGTGGCACATGCCTGTAGTCTCAGCTACTCGGGAGACTGAGGCAGAAGGATTGCTTGAGCCCAGGAGTTTGAGGTTGCTGTGAGCTAGGCTGACGCCATGGCACTCTAGTCCGGGACACCTAGTGAGACTCTGTCTCAAAAAAAAACAAAAACAAAAACAAAAACAGTAACGTGCTGTGTAAGAAATTTGGAAAAATGTAGAAAGCACAAAGAAAATGTTATAATTCAAAAACCCACATAAAACAGATTAAAACTTGTAATAGCTCTTTTAGTCTTTTTCCTATACTCATAGAAATAATGTTTTTAGAATGTTTTCATAATATAATAGATATTTGAAAAGTATTAATATTTTTATCCTTGGCCGGGCGCAGTGGCTCACACCTGTAATCCTAGCACTTTGGGAGGCCAAGGCGAGTGGATCACTCAAGGTCAGGAGTTCAAAACCAGCCTGAGCAAGAGTGAGACCCCGTCTCTACTAAAATAGAAATTAATTAACCAACTAAAAATATATAGAAAAAATTAGCCAGGCATGGTGGTGCATGCCTGTAGTCCCAGCTACTCGGGAGGTTGAGGCAGGAGGATCTCTTGAGCTCAGGAGTTTGAGGTTGCTGTGAGCTAGGCTGACGCCACAGCACTCTAGCTCAGGCAACAGAGTGAGACTCTGTCTCAAAAAAAAAAAAAAAAAAAAAAATCAGGAATAGACTATTTATAACTGTGATGTTGAACAGCAGTATGCATAGATGTTTGTGATTGTAGGGAACTCTAAACTTTCTCTCTGAAGGTTCAGTAATTGAGTCTGCTGAAATAAACTTACAATAAAAAAATAAAGAGAAACAACTCCAACTATATATTAGCTGGCTAATGTAACTAAGAGAAAAAAGGGAGCTGATTCAAGTAAGTTTTGTACCTAGTACTTGGACTATATACCATCAGGCTAACGGCAAAATTACAAAGAAATTTTAAACTTTTTACTTGACAGGTTGGCTGTTGATAGTTGCAATAGCTATTCTGAAACCATTTTGTATATATTGTAGGACTGAGCAAATTGAGTATATATATTGATGTTTTTCCTTGAGAAAGAAAGAAAATACAGATTTAGGATAGAGAAGGAAGGATGATGTAGTTAAGACTGGAATTAGAGAGGTCAGTATGAATTCATGTTAGACACTATGCATTTATTCAACCAGTCCCCTAGTAATGGATGTGTGGATTGTTTCTAGTCTTTCTTTTATTATAAATAATGCTATAAAATGAATACCCTAGTACTCTTCTTTGTTAGTGTATTTGTGGGATAAATTCCTAGGGATTGCTAGGTCAAAGAGTGAAAACAATTTTTTGAGATACTACCAGATTTGCTTCACAGCCTTGCCAACAGACCAGGTTATCCAACTTGTGTGCTATTTTTAGAAATCTACTGGGTGAAAAATGTTAGCTCCATGTGGTTTTTTAAAATTTTTATATGTTTCTGTTTTTTAAAAGAGATGGGTTCTTGCTGTGTTGCCCAGGCTAGACTTGAAGGCCTAGACCAAAGCAATCCTCCAGCCTCAGCCTTCCAAGTAGCTGCGACTACAGGTGTGTGCCACCATGCCCAGCTACTCCATGTAGTTTTAATTTTCATTTCTGTTGCTATGAATGAGGCTGACCATCTATTCAGATGGTTAAGGGCCATTTTCATGTCTTTATTTGTGAGCTGTATGTTCAAAGCTCTTGTGTATTTTTCTAAGCTTACAGGTTCTTTATGAAGTATGGCTGTTAACCCTTTATTGCAATTTTTTTTTTGCAATAGGATCTTGCTGTCACCCTGGGTAAAATGCAGCGGCATCATCATAGCTCACTGCAACCTCAAACTTCTGGGCATAAGCGATCTTCTTGCCTCAGCCTCCCGAGTTGCTGGGACTATCGGTGGGTGCCACGATGCCTAGCTAATTTTCCTGTTTTTAGTAGAAACAGGGTCTCGCTCTTGCTCAACCTGCTCTTGAACTGACCTGAAGCAATCCTCCTGCCTCGGCCTCCCAGAGTATTAGGATTACAGGCATTAGCCACCTCACCCAGCCATCTACTCTTTCTTTAAGATATGGATCAACAACCAAATTCTAAGTTCTATGTATGTCTTGTTGGCACTGTAGTCCCAGCACTGGGCATAGGCCTGACACAGAGTTATTCAATAAATTTTGCTAACATTATATGTAATTATTACATAACATTAGTACATACTGCTTTGTATTTTGAATATCTAAGTACTGGTCTTTGTTCCCCTGTTAGAAGGGCACAGACGATTCCTCACTGTATGTCTTACAGTTTCTTTGTCTGGATGTATCAGTAGATCAGTAGTGAGTTCTTTATAATTAATGTGTATTATTCCATTTTAAAAATACTAGAATTTGCTTATCTAATAATGGGCATATAGATTGTTTCTGGTTTAGGGGCTATTATAAATAAAGCTATTAACCTTTTATTTCTATTAACTTTTTTAAAAATAAAAACAGGGTCTCACTCTGTTACCCAGGCTGGAACTCCTGGTCTCAAGTGATTCTCCGGCCTTAGTCTCCTGACTGTCGGGGATTACGGGCACAAGCCACCATGCCTGGTTAATTTTTAGCTGGTCTTGAACTCGTGGCCTCAAGTGATCCTCCAGCCTCTCTCTGTATCCCAAAGTGCCAGGATTACAGGCATGAGCCATCACACCTCGCAGTATCAAGTCTTTTACCCATTTTTAAATTGGGTGATTATTGATATATATGGTTATATATTATGGATACCAGACCTTTGTGAGATAGTCTCTCTGTCCCTACGGAATCTTTAATTAATTAATGCTCAATTAGTGAGGATCATTTGTTGCAGTGGGACCAAAGACCGGGATCTAGGCTTATCATTCAGACAATTTAAGGAATTTAGGTCTTTTAAAAGATGTACTTGTGCAAAGGAAAATGGACTTCTCATATCAAAGCTAAAAGTGAATCATAAAATAATACACTGGAGGATTGATTGAAAGACTAAACCACAAAAGTGGAAGTTATGCCCATTTATATACCAATTTTACCTCTCCTATTTATTAATAAGTTAGAGACCACAGCTGGAGAAGCAAAAATAAAAGCTGCCAGGAGTTAGTAGTTGATACCTGGATTAACAATAATTTTATTCTAGCTATCTAAACCCAGGATAAAAAGGCTTGGAAAACAAACCCTAAAACATATATTAGAATTAACCTTAAATGTATTTTTCTATCCCCCCCCCCATCAGGGAATAACGCTTGGAGCCAGTTATCTGGCCATTTCCAAGACCTTGAAGGGACACTGGGTCACATCCAGAGTTTGCTTCCTTCCACACCCCGCTACCGCCTTCCTTCGGATTGGCTGATCGGGGACATCTCAAACAGTACTAGACGGCGATTGGCTACTGCCAGGACAGGGTAGCCCGCAGACTCGGGAGAACGAGATCGGGGCGAAGGAGTCCAGGGCAGTATGGACAGTACCTACCTGCCGAGATGCCTCACTCTCGCCGCCAGGTTCGAACCCTCAGCTCCAGACCCCAGCCCACTGCCCGACCCAAAGAGCACAGGTCCCTTTCTCACATACACCTCCTCGCGCCGCCGCTAGCCCTACTGAGGCCGCGGTCACCGCGCAGCCTCCGCCACCGCCTTTCCTCCCCAACGCTGTTGCTAGAGTCAGCACCATCCCTACGGCCCAAGGTGCAGAAGGGCGACCGAATCTCTTTACCTGGACGACCCTGCTGGCAGACGCCATCTTGCTGCCCATCATGACCCCCGAGAACTGGCAGCTTCCGGGGCGCAAGCGAGCCGCGGTGATAGCGGGAGCCGAGGGCAGCTGGGGGCGGGACCTCCCTGGGACGTCACTGGGGACGCGCCTGCCGCGCTCGTGCTGGATACGCCCCCACCGGGCCTCGCCCCACCCCTGCGTCGGCCCCGCCCCGCCCCGCCCCTCTTCCCGCCGGGACACTGTCGCACGTGCCTCCTATTGTTTGGTTTTGCTTACGAAGGTTTATGATGTTGGATTTGTTTTGCTCATCAGCCTATATTGTCTAGGACCATCTTTTCCAGACAAGCAGTTTCTAATTTCGGCATAGTTCAAAATTTTATCTGAAACCAAGTAAGTAATACATGCCTTGTAGCTTCTTAAAATGAACAATCATGTTAAAACTTGGGAGCTAGCAGCAACCCCAGAAACAACAGTTCATTCTTGTTTAATAAGGGTCAGCAAGATTCCCTTGCTGATTGGCATTGCTTGATTCCATCAATTTCTGTTTTCTCTACCATTCATTACTCCCGATTGTGAACTGCTTCTGCTTCAAGTTTGGGAGAAATAAAAAATTCAGACGTAAGCCTGCCATATCGTTGCTCCAAAGTTACATTAAATCCTGTGGTAAGTGTTAATGCTTATGTTGTTATAATTTTTTCTTTTCTTTTTGTTACCTTGAGACTCCTCAGTGCTTTAACTTTGTTATAATTTTTAATACACAATGTGTGACCATTTAACATAAATTTTAGGTAATACAGCCTTAAGCTATGGTAAATATTTAGAGTGATCATTGTTTTGATGATATAGGTCAGTGGTTTCTAAATCTGGGGAGCTTTTTAGAAATATTTATGGAGCCCAAATATGGGCTGTTCTGATTCTGTATGTTTTGTGGACGAAAAAAATCCAAACTCTGAAATATTTAAAGGAAGTTTATTCTGAGCCAAATTTGAGGACCATGACCCGGAGCCACACGCAAGAAACCTTGAGCAAGTGGACTGGAGGCGGTTAGGTTATGGTTTGGTTTTATACATTTCAGGGAGACGGGTTACAGGTAAAGTCATAAATCAGTATGCGGGAGGCATACCTGGGTTTGGCCGGAAAATGTGGGACATCTCAAAGCCTGGGGGCTTACAGGTTATAGGTGGATTTAAAGAT
Organism: Lepilemur ruficaudatus; assembly: GCA_963574885.1. NCBI lineage: Eukaryota > Metazoa > Chordata > Mammalia > Primates > Lepilemuridae > Lepilemur > Lepilemur ruficaudatus. The sequence goes on along the minus strand of CAUYRT010014910.1, from coordinate 130 downwards.
CCTTTGGCTTGTAATTGGTTAAAGACATGAGGCTTTGTCTAAAGGTTTGGAATGTTTTAAGATAAAAAAGCCTGTTAATCAGAGACAAGTCAGGATTCACCACCTGCAAAGTAAACTGAGGACCTGCAGG
>CAUYRT010014909.1:0-10461 GCA_963574885.1 Lepilemur ruficaudatus | reverse complement strand
CCTCCTGTGCTGTTCCGTCTGTGTCATGGGGGCTCACACGTCATACCGTGCAGGTGGCACGGGGGCCCTGGACTTCCTGATGCTCTCGTTTCTAACTCCTCAGCCTGCTTCTGGTGTCCCGCCTGGTCCCTGGTCCCTGAGGTTGGCGGCCCTCCCTCCCAGTAGGTGTCAGCGAGAGACAGGTCGCCTGGACTGTGATCACGCATTCAGGGGTGTCTTCTCTGCTATGGAGTCAGATTCACGAAGGGGGAACCCTAGCCATAAATATCGTTTTCATGTTAAACACTTGAAATACTCCATGTTATCTTTTCCTAAAAATTTTTATTAAATTATTTTATTTTTTTAGAGACCAGGTCTCTCTCTGTCACCCAGGCTAGAGTGCAGTGGTGATATCATAGCTCACTGCAGCCTCGAACTCCTGGGCTCAAGCCATCCTCCTGCCTCAGCCTCCTGAGTAGCTGGGACTACAGGTGCAGGCCACCACACCTGGCTAAGTTTTCTAATTTTTTTGTAGAGATAGGGTCTCACTGTTTCCCAGGCTGGTCTTAAAACTCCTGGCCTCAAATGATTCTCCTGCCTCAGCCTCCCAAAGTGTTGGGACTACAGGCATGAGCCACCATGCCTGGCCCCTCCCTGTGTTCATCTCAAGCTCTACTCTGTGCCAAGTGCCCAGTTCACGAGACACCGTGCCCCCTGGGGCATCAGAACCTGTAGGTAAGCCAGGTGTAAACAATACACGATTCAGTGTCCACCCTGTGTGCCCTGGGCTGGCAAAAAGAAGGTGACCATAAGCCCCTTTATGATCGACCAGCTGAATGGGCTTCCCAGGACCAAGCACGCACACTGGCCAAGGGGGGAGGCATCAGGAACTGTTTGCTGAATGAATGAATGAATGAATAAATACACCGAAACTTGTGGAGCCAATGCTCCCTGCTGGTTCTCATATCATGGAATGCATAGAAAATGATAATATTTGAACGGCTCACTGGTAAAGAGAAAAGGCTCTCAGCCTGGCCCTCCCTCCCTGGAGACCTACCTGTGTACTGGCCCCGGAAGGTGACCCTATCTGGCCGTCTGGCGCTGCCCACCCCTCTCTTTCCATCCCGAGCTGCCCTTAGACTGTCCTCGCTGGTCCTGCTCTTCTCGGAGAACAGCTGCGGGGAGGGCAGCTCAGATCCCGAACCTGGGGTGCAAAGAGAGGGGAATCAGAGGGGGCAGTGGTGGGGTCACATAGCTCCAGGAGGGGGCGTATCATGAGTTCAGGCTCTGGGGCAGGTGCCTGGAGTTTAATCCCCCGTCTGCCCCTTAGTCATAAGAGCTGATGTTTCCAGAAGCCCGACCGCACACTAAGTGCCGGCCTGGACGCCGTGTGCTGTGACGTCCTTCGTGGCAATCCTGCGAGGCGGACACTATTATCACTGTCCGGTGAGCGGTCCCTTTAACTGCTCGAGTGGGCAGGCGACCTGGCTAAGGACAAGTGAACGAGAGCCGGGGCTGAATCCTGGCCACTGACTCCAGAGCCAGGTCCCTGCGGGAGCGTCCCTTGCGCTCCCTGAGCTTCAGTGTCCTTACCTGCAGAGTGTGAATAACACGATCACCTTGCGGTGGAGGTTAAGCGGAATGACATTTTATTAATACAAAGCCCTCACAGACACCCCACGCAGAGCAGGCGCACGGTACCTAGGCGTGCACGTGCTTCAGAGCACCAGGATAGCCTGACACGGACGCACAGAAACCTCCACTTTCCCTCAATTGTGTTGCTGGGGTCTCTGACCACTGAGCCAACCTGCTCAGACCGTGGCCTCCAGAGATCGGTCCTAGAAGGTGGTCACTTACTCAGGGACAGTCGGGCCACCTCCCGAGGCACTGAGGAGGACCTGGCTCGCTGCCTTCCTGCAGAGACAGTCTGTTCTTCGCCTCCAGGCTCACTAGACAATCTCTCTGTGGATTTACTAGAGAAAGAAAAGAGAGATAATGTCACCCTGGGGGGTTTTATGTAGCCTTTAAAGAAGATCTGTGAGAAGGTCAACCTAGAGAAATGCTTATAACACAGTGGGAGGAAGAGATTACAGAAGTCGAAACCAAAGACCCTGGAATCAGTCTCACAGAAAATGGCTCTGAGCTTCTCTGACCCTCAGTTTCCTCATCTGTCAAATGGGGATCACCAGAGTGATTGCCTCAGGATTATTGGAAGGATAAATGAGACAATGTCCATGAGATCTTAATCTAGTAGAAACACTCAAAAGAAGGTAGCTGATTTTGTAAGTGATCTTCATGAACAAATGACCACTGAGTGAGGGGGTGAGAGGGTGGGCATCCTGGAAATGTTCTTGCTCTTTGGTTGGGGCTGGGTTCGGGGATATTCACTGTATTTTGCGTTATTATTAACACACAGGTTTTGATATTCTTTTATGCATCGAACACTACAGCGTGAATAAATCTGAGAGTGGACGAGCGGAAGAGGGATGCAGCAGGGCCTCGTCCACACGTCCAGGCGAGCCAGAGGCCAGCCAAGTCTGTTTTCTGTGGCCGCCACCAGGGCAGAGAGGTGGGAGTTTGGGGGTTTACCCACCTGCCATAGTGGGAGCCCCAGGTGGCTGAGGAATCCCCTGGCCGGTCCCGGGTCCGGGCGGGGCGGTCAAGGGCAGATGCCGGGTGCATCGGGCTGCCCTGGGGTGGCCGGTGCACACTGTCCTCCAGCCGCAGGCGGAGCCGGGACACCTCCTCCTGCAGCTCGCGGATGGCCTGGCTGGGGTTGGGGTGGAGACAGAAACGAGAACAGATGCACGATGAACAGAGCTACGGCCCCCTGCCAGAGCGTGCCTGGACGCAGCGGCCTTTGTCCCTTCCCAGCAGGGAAGGGGTCCCACTCTGCCGTCAGATGATTCTAGAACTTCCCTGTGCATCACATCTTGACACCTTTCTGAGTCCATGTCCCTGTGCATTTGGTGAACAAAACAGAACCTTTCTTTGAAGCTTGCCCTTCCTAACACTCAATAGTTTCTCAGTAGCTCAGAAACAACCAGCAACAAATGCTCAAGACGGAGGGGAGGACGCAGAATAAAGAGGGGACCGGCTGAAGCTAAAGAGGGGCTCAGACTTTCGGCCCTCACTGTCTGGCCAGGCCTGGCTCCTCCTGCCCGTGCTCAGCAGCTCTCCCCTGGGTTCCACGGAGAAGTTTCCTGCCGCTGTTCAAGCCGACCTCTGCACGCCTGGCAGGAGCTCACCCATCTGTCTCGTACCCAGACAGGGAGCCCCGGCGGGCAGGCAGGAAGCTTCCTCGTCTCAGAACCCGTGAGGCCCTACACCTCGTGGGTGCTCAGCAAACACTGCAGAACTGGCTCCAGGCTTCGAGAGCAAAGTGCCACATGTGGGGAGTGGACAGGGAGACGCCTTGGTGCTTCCCAGCACCGACTGAACCGGGATCGCTGACCACGAGCGGGCTGGGAGCTGCAGGGTGCCGCCCGCAGGGCTGCCGAGACCAGCGAAGCTCCCGAACACAGCCCAGCCTCTAGCCACGAGCCTCTAGGGAGAGATCCTGCCTGCATTTCTCTCCCGTCAGTCCCTGCATCTCCGGGGGCTCATTCCGTGGGCGCGGCTGGCATCGCAGCAGACGATCCCACCCATACACCCCCCAACAAGACCCCTACACACGGAGCGGCGTTGGAGTCTGCGCTGGGCATGGCTGTCCTCCGGGCTGAGGTCAGCTCTACATCTCCTCCTGGGTGGTTTCCGGGGTGGGGGCTCCCAGGGCCAGTGCTTGCCTGGTGGCCCCCAGACTGGTGGGTGAGTGTCTCCTAGTGCCACCTCCACAAACACAAGCTCTCGGGCGAGTGTGCCAGCGGGGTGGAGACCTTGTTCTGGCTTTCTCCCAGCGCCGCGTGGGTTCCCCTGGCAATCCCCAGGGAGACGTCCGCTGGGGTTTCCAAGACAAACCACGGGGCGGTGGCTGCGGGAGAGTGAGAGCTCCCTGTCCCCGGTCAACCCCTGACACCGGTGCCCTGCGGGAAGGAGTATCAGGCCTGGGACTGGGGTCAGCCACTCGGGAGGCCCTTCCCCTCCAGGCTGTTTCTATCAAGATCTCCGTCCTCCCGACCTACCCCTGCAGTCGCCGAGTGCTGGCTGCCGCTTAAAGTTCACCTTTCTCTGCAAATGTCCTTCCCCGTCTCCACACAAGGCACCAGGATCCAACCGACTGGCCAGCCAGAAACACATGTCATTCTAGACTCTTCCCCTTCCCTAAACACCCCCTGAAGTCAATCAACTACCAAGTCCCATGGGCCCATGGCTTGACCGTCTCTTCTCAAGTCACCCCTCCCGCTCCTCCCCAGGATCCTCCCGGGAGCCCAGGCCCCACATCTCTCTCCTGGGTGAGGCAGCCTTCCCCCCAGCCTCTCGGCCTCTGTTCTCACCTTCCTAGTGGCCAGAGAACTCTTTCTAAAATGTACACCTGACCCCGCCATTCCTCTGCTTCAAACACCCCTCGCTGTGCTCATGATGAGCCTTTATGCACTCAAAGAAGACTCAGTGAAGGTCTCCTTGGAGGTGAGCCACCATCTAAACCTCTAACCGTGGCCTTCAAGGCCCTGTGAGATCTCCCGCAGGTCGCCCCACGTACCCCTCTGCCTTTGATGCTCCACACCACACCACCATAATGAATGTCTGGCTCCTCAAAGGTGACAGCCACTCTCTCCTCTCTAAGCCTTTGCACATGCCATTCCCTCTGCTGGAGATACCCTTCCATCTCTCTTCCTTCTGATCTCAGCTGAGACATCACTTCCTCCAGGAAGCCCTCCCTGAAGCCTCTAATTACGCTAGATGCCCGTTCCCTGTTCCCTGTGCTCCCACAGTCCCCGGGACCTCTGCCATCACTGTACTTATCACGCTGGGGTGCCACTGCCTGTCCCTTTTGCCCATCGGCCTCACGAGGCCAAGGACAGTGTCTTGTCCACTATTGTATTCCTAGGACCTGGCATACCATAGACAAACAAGCTGCTAATTCCTACACTGATGTCAGGGGGGCTGTGGAGGTAGACGAATTAAACTCAGACCAGGAAGCCCAACACCAGCAGATGGACACGACTCTGCAAGAGGCAACAGGACAGCCTTATGACTGCACAGGACACGGGAGCCTCGGGTTGGTGACTGAGCCATCTCCCCAGTGCATGCTGGGGCAGACACCCCATCCAGCAAAGGCGTGTGAGTGATTATTGGCCAAAAGCAATGATAAAAGGATAGGTGGGAGGACTGACTGATCTATTTTCCCATCTCCATTCAAATAAGTAAGGAGCAACTTTCTTAGTAGAAAAACTGCATGTGGATTAAAAACAAAACAAAACAAAACCAAAAACCACACCAGCTTCTTAGTTCACATAATGAACGAGCAAACTGGAGAAAACACACCCGGGAAAGGGCAGACTTGTCTAGGAAGGCCGATGTGAGATGGGCGAGAGGTTTCAGCACCAGAAAGGTGAACCTTTAGGTCATTTCCCACTTTAAGGAGAAGTGTCCTCAAAGTCTAGGTCCATGAGGTCCCACAGAAACAGCCCTGAGCTGGGAGGCTGGGCACCGGGTCTGTCTGGGCCCAGGACACCCACCAGCGGCCCATGTGAGCCAGCAGGTCTCTGCCTCCACCCACCCATGGGAGTCATGCAGTCCTCTGTAGGAAGGGCGCGATTCCCCAGATGCGACTTACTCTCGGCCTGCTCTGGTGAGGAGGAGGCTGGGGGTGGTCTCTGTCGGTCCACGGGGCAGAGGGGCAGCTGCCGGGGCCGGGGTAGGGGGCGGGCTCTTTGTCCTGCTGGGGGGCACTTGTTCAGAAATCCGATTTCGCCCCTTGAACTCCAAGCCAGGAACAGCTAGGGAGGCAGAGAGAGACCAAAGTGAGTCTAGGCAAAGAGGACCCTGAAGCTCAAACTTGGGCAGGGGGAATGAAGAGATGGCCCCCAGGTCAAGGTCACAGATGAAGTTCCTGGGAGGCCAGGGACACACCGACCTCAAAACCAGAAGATCTGGTTTTTGCTGAAAGTGTGGGGCGCTGAGCTGGGCCTGCCACGTTGCTTCTAACTAGAGCACCGGCCACTGTTACACCACGTTACACTAACCCACCCACGTCTGCAGGACCGTCCCTGCAAGGAGTTAATTGCTCCTTCACTTGCCTCCCCCCCGAGCAGACCATCTCACCATGCTGCTCTGGGACTAGCCTCCACGTCCCTCTGAAATTACAGTCACACCTTCCCATGGGTGCATGGTTCTGGGGCAGCATTAGTAACCTTTAACCCCTCAAAGGGATGGGTGAGCAAAGGTTAAAGACCAGGAATCTGGCCCATGCATTAAAAATAGTGAACTCCTTGGAATGCCACTTAGCACTACACAAAGGAACCTACTATTGATACGTGGAAAAATCTGGATACATTTCCAGAGAATCAACGCTGACTGAAAAACCTAATCCTAAAAGGTTACGTCTGATGTGATTCCATCTACATAACATTCTTGAAATGACAAGAGTATAGGAATGGAGAACTGACAAGTGGCCGCTGGGCTCAGGAGGGAGGGTACAGGAGGGAAGGGGGTGTGCCAACACCAAGGCCCCCGGGACGGACCGTTCTCCATCTCGACTGCAGCAGTGTTGGCACCTGGCTGTGACGCTGTACTATGCTTTTACAAGATATAAACCTGGGGGAAACTGAGTCAGGGCACATGGGATATATGAGTACTAGTCCTTACAACTGCATGTGAAAATCTACAATTATCTCATTAAAATAAAAAGTTTAAAAGGAATTTTAAACAAAACTTAAAAAGAGGCAGAGCTAATCTGAGATGTTGGAGGTCAGCGGTTATGTCTGGGGAGGCAGTGACTGGGAGGCGCTTGAGTGGGGTTCTGGGGTTCAGATCAGGTTGAGGGTCCTGGCTTCACTTTGTGAAAATTCATCTATTTGAGTTCTTTTCCGTATGTTTGTTTTCTTTCAATCAAAAGTTCATGTGCATTTTTTAAAGGTAAAAGACTGAATCACATATAGATTGCATAGATATAGAAAAGTGTTCATGACACAATGTTTAGTGAAGAAAAGGAGGTTACCAAACACATGATCCTATTCCTGGTTTTTTTTTTTTTTTTTTGAGACAGAGTCTAACTGTGTTGCCCAGGCTAGAGTGCCGTGGTGTCAGCCTAGCCCACGGCAACCTCAAACTCCTGGGCTCAGGCGATCCTCCTGCCTCAGCCTCCCTAGCAGCTGGGACTATAGGCATGCACCACCATGCCCGGCTAATTTTTTCTATTTTTTAGTAGAGACGGGGTCTCGCTCTTGCTCAGGCCGGTCTCGATCTTCTGAGCTCAAACGATCTGCCTGCCTCAGCCTCCCAGAGTGCTAGGATTACAGGTGTGAGCCACCGCGCCCGGCCTCCTATTCCTGTTTGAAGTGCAGTCAGGCATCACTTAACATCAGGAACACGTTGAGAGATGCGTCCCTAGGCAATCTTGCCGTTGTGTGAACATCACAGAGCGTGCCCACACAAACCCGGATGGTGTAGCCTGCACACCTAGCCTAGACGGTGTAGCCTATCGCTCCTGGGCTGCAGACCTGTACGGCATGTTACTGTACTGAACACTGTGGGCAACTGCAATAGGATAGTAAATATTTGTGTACCCAAACATACCTAAATATAGAAAGGGGACAGTAGAAATTTGGCATAAAAGATAAAAAATGGTGCACCTGTATAGGGTCCTTACCATGAGTGGAGCTTGCAGGACTGGAAGGTGCTCTGGGTAAGTCAGTGAGAGAGTGGTGAGTGAATGCAAAGTCCTAGGATGTCACTGCACATGACTGTACACTTTATAAACACTATGCACATAGGCTAGGCTACATTTATTTAAAATTTTTTCTTTCTTCAATAATCAATTAAGCTTAACTTACAGTAACTGTTTTACTTCAAAAACATTTTAATTTTTTAATTTTTTTAATCTTCACAAACCCATTACATAGCTGTACAAAAATACTTTTTCTTTACATCCTTATTTTATAAGCTTTTTTCTATTTTTAAACTTTTTTGTTTAACTTTTCGTTAAAAACTAAGACACGAACACACACATTAGCCTGGACCTGTGCAGGGTCAGGATCGTCACTATGGCTGTCTTCCACCTCCACACCTTGTCCTGCTACAAGGTTTTCAGGGGCAGTAACACACACGGAGCTGTCATCTGCCATAATAACAGTGTCTCCTTCTGGAATACCTCCTGAAGGACCTGCCTGAGGCTGTTTTACAGTTAACTTTTTAATTTATAAGTAGAAGGAGCGCACACTCTAACGTAACAATAAAAAAGTATAGCACAGTACATACGTAAACCAGTAACACAGTCAATTATCATAATTACCAAGTACGATGTATTGCACACGGCTGTACGTCCTATACTGTACTTTCATACCCTGGCAGTGCAGTAGGTTGGTTTACAAATATGTGAGCAATGCATAGCACTACGATGGCTAAAATATCACTACCTATAGGATTTTTTAGCTCACGTTAAAATCTTACGGGGCCACTGTCGTAAATGCGGGCTGTCGTTGACCAAACCGTTGTCATGCAGTGCACGACTGTATATGAAAATACACATACATCTGTATCAGCATAGAAAACAGCCCCCAGGGTCTACACCAAAATGTTAGCACTGACGGTTTTTAGCATAGTATTTTTCTTTTATTCCCTTTTGTCTACCTTCTCTGTAATGTCGAATTTCCCTGCAATGAGCCTTTATAATATTTCATAATTTAAAGGGTCGTGCAAGTTTTTCTGTGTGTTTGACTTTTCAACCCACTTGGTCTGGCCACCCCCGGGCTCTGGCCAACCCAGACTCCTCCACTCACCCATCTCGGCCACCAGGGCCCGCTCCAGGCGGAAGCGGGGCGCCCCCTGCTGGAGAGGCCTGCTTGGGCTGGACAGGTGCCTCTGGGCTCGGCTCCTGGGTGCGCTGGGCTCAGCGGCTCTTCTGGGGACCGGAGAACCCCTGGTCTTGGGGTGGGAAGCTCCATCCGGGAGCACAGTTGCAGTGAAGGGCGGGGCTGATGTTCCTGGGGCGCTGGGGGGCATGGCGGGAGGGACACACAGAGAGAGACCCTCAGGCTGCGCGTCGGAGCCCTCCGCGTGCTAACCCCGCCCCCTGAGCTCCCAGCCTTTGGGATTTTGTGCGCCTGGCAGGACACTATTTCCCAGGGTGCACCCACATTACACGTCCACTTTTTTTATAAACTGCATAGCAATATAGCTGCCAAATTATTATTACGTAAAATAATAAAGCTCAATTTATTTTTTAGAAAATATAAAGAGAAATAGAATTTCTAATCCTTTCTTGGCACGCACCCTTGGGTTGCCATGTGGGCCTCCCCAGGGGCCTGCACCGGCCCCGGAGGCCACCGTCTAAATGGAGGCTCCTCCGCCCTCTTCCTTCCCTTTGGGTTCCACTCAGCCACCCTGAGTGCCCTCTGTGCTTGTCTCCTGTTCACTTTACACTACCCTCCCTGTAGTTTTTATTCACTCGCCAATTCACTTGTTCTGTCCCTGTCTGTTGCTAATTGGCTTGTGAGACTGGGCAAGTCACTTCCCCTCTCTGAACCTGTTTCCTCTATCAGTAAGATGGGAACAAGGGACTATTGTTGGGACATCACAGGCACTTTGATCCCATGCTATCCCAGGTCTGTGGCATTGACGGGACAATGGTGGGGTCCTGAGATACCTGATGTGGGAGAGCCGGTGCTCTGGGGTCTGAGTAACGGGTGACACTCTGCTGGTTTCTGAGCCCACGAAACCACTGTCTGTCTCCGGAGATGCCATCCAGGGCTCCTGAAAGAGGCAGTGTCCCTGTAAGTCTGGGGAATGAGCCCCAGGCGCACTGGGACGCCCTTCCCAAATCCTGGCCTGGGCCAGAGAGGCCGACCCAGCTCCCAGCAGCCAGGCCCAAGGGGTGAAGGTCCTCAGGCCCCAGCACGAGAATCTGGCTAAAAGCAGGGACTTCATGCCCTGAGACGGTGCTGAGCAAGTCCTGCCTTCCTGAGGAGCGGCAGCCACGGCCCTTGGGAGACCCGGTAGCAGACGAGGACTAGCAAAAGGAGGAGAGAGCCTTATTTCCAGCATCTCTGGCTTGGGCCTGGGATGCCATGGTCTTATTTGACTGTAGAAATACTCAGGCCCAATGCGTTGGGAAAACAAAACCCATCAAATACGTACAGCTCCTACCCACTGGGTTTAATGCATGTACAAAGAACACAACAGAACGACACAGGTACTTGCCCTCCGTGAGTTCATGGTCTAGTGCAGAGATTCCTGACCATGGACGGCCTCACTAGGACTCAGAAGTCTGTGTGTGCGTGTGTGTGTGTGTGTACATGCATATATATGCATTATTCCATGAGAGGGTCCATAGCATAAGTCACGTTTCCACAGTGCTCTGTGACCCTGCAACAGTTTAAGAGT
>CAUYRT010014908.1:0-39294 GCA_963574885.1 Lepilemur ruficaudatus | reverse complement strand
TCCCAGCTACTTGGGAGGCTGAGGCAGAAGGATTGCTTGAGCCCAGGAGTTTGAGGTTGCTGTGAGTTAGGCTGATGCCACGGCACTCTACAGCCCGGGCAACAGAGTGAGACTCTGTCTCAAAAAAAAAAAAAAAAGAAGGCAAATCCCTGGAAATCATGTCAAATCCTAAATGAGGTAGAGGGTTTGCTCAGTGCTGCCCCCACTGTCCTGAAAGCACAGGTCCCTCCTGCTGCTCTGCTGTAGAGATCAGATTGTATGCTAGTCTGCATTCCTTTGTATGTCTGCAAGAAAGCCCTGGAACTGAAATGTGACCTAGTGTGTCTATTCTTACAACTTCTAAGAGCTTGACCAACACACCGTCTAATCTGCAGTTTCCATCTGTGAAAATGCATTGGTGACACTTGTCCCATTCATAAACCACCTAAAAAGTCTATTGGTCATTTCCAAAACCTCAACTCTTTCTCTTCTACTCATCCTATCTCTGTTTCCCTGGCCTTGTCAACAAAGAGCAGGGTCAGGTTTGGGGGATGAGAGGACAAGAAGTGGATGTTCAAGAGCTGCCCCCTGAGTAGGCACAGCTTTGCGCTATGGACAGGCCAAAGGCTCTGAGACACCAGGAAACTCACAGAGGTAGAAGCACAGCCCCTCTGCCTCCACCTTGCAGAATGCGTGGTGGGCGCTAGTTCTTACTGCATGTCCTCTGCCAGTCCTTTACACCTTTGGAACTCCATGCATTCCATTCTAGGGGCTAAGATGATGCTGGAACACAGCAAGCCACTCTGCTCCTTCCCTCAGCACCTCTAGCAAATAGAGGTGGGACACTGGACCAGATTCTAAGGATGGGACCATCCCTAAATAGGATGGAGACATCAGATCACATTGTGTGAGCCTCCTGCTTGCCAGAACCACCACTTCACCACAAAACATTTCATCCAGGGCCTGGTTAGCAGCTAACACAGAGGGCAGCCAGGTGGAGAACAAGAGACCAAACAGTGAGCAGAACAGAGCCTGCAAGGCACACATAGGCCCCGGATGCATGAGACAATCACTCTTCTATGGCTGTCAGGACTCCATCCCCAAAATACCTTTTTATTCCCCTGTGTCTTAGTCCATTTTTTTTGCTGCAATGAAAAAATACTACAGACTGGGTAATTTACAAGGAACAGAAATTTATTTTCTCGTAGTTCTGGAGGATGGGAAGTCCAAGATCAAGATGTCAGTTGGTTTGGTTTCTGGTGAGGACCTCTCTTCCTCGCCATGTCCTCATATGGTGGAGGGGGAGAGAGAGAGAAAGAGTCCAAACTTGTACTTTTAGAAAGAACCTATTCCCACCACAATGATGAACCCACTCCCACAATAACAACATTAATCCACTCACTCCACCCTCACGGCATGCGCACTTCTCTTTAGGCCTCAAGTGCCAACACTATTGCATTGGAATTAAGTTCCCCACATGTAATTTGTGGGAGACATATTCAAACCATAGCGCCTTGGGGTGAGATATGACAGCATTCAGACGCTTTATCTGGGAAACAATGAGGTTGGAGTAGAGAACCATCAAAGTCACCCCACACCACATATTCTTGGCTATAACGTCTCCTAGAAAGGAATTCATGAGACTCCTGGAATTTAAGATGTGAGCCAAGTATCTTCTCTCCAGCCTTAGTGTCCTCAGCTGCTCTGCAGAGCTCTACCTGTTTTCAAGGTTTACCCAGAATCAGAGGAGAAGATTAAATGGGAGAAAATGAAGCATAATCACTTGTTCCATTTTCATGTACTTGAATAGTATGGAAATATTTCCTGGTGCTTCCCCATTCAATCTCTCTCTCTCTCTCCATCTCTCTCTCTCTCTCTCTCTCTCTCTCTCTCTCTCCCCCCCCCCCTTTCAATATCTATCTTTCTCTTAGAGCATGGGAAGGGATGACTTCCCACCCCTGGTCTCCCTCCCTATTTTATCTCTAGTCTCAGCATTCTTGGAGATTTGTGGGACCTCCATCTGGGGATCTACCCAGTTGAGAAAGAACTCAGCTCTTCAGGAATTATCCAAACTTGCAAAGAGCAGTCCGCACTGTGGCACTCTGGAAGTTGTGACTTAGATACGGTCTTCCCTCCCCCCGTAGGTCTCCCACCCCAAGAGCAGCTGCACTAGTATTAAGGCTGGGCCTTGGCAGTTCAGCTGCAGGTCACAGCATGGCCTCCACATACCCTATGGGCCATGGAGGTCCCCGGCCAGGCCTTCCCGCCTGCCTGTCGGGAGTGAGGGGGACAGCAGCCAGCTCCACCTGGCTCCTGATCTGTCTTGGAATGCGTGGGCAAGGGGGCGGTGAAATGGCCCACAGGGCTAAGAAAACGTCTGCTCCTCTTCCCATTTTACGTCTTTCTCCCTTTTCAGCTTAGCAAACTGAAGTTCAAATCAGGGTCAGGGAAGGGGGTTTGCTCATAGGGTTCAGATTTCAGACATAGGAGGAGCTGGGAGGCAATTGTTGAGACTATGTTTAGAGGCATCATGTAGGACACTTTCTCATCCCCCTTCTGCCAGCTCCTGATTACCTACTATGTGCCAGGCTCTGTGCTCTAGGGCTGGGAGTACCAGGAAGATCCCTACGGAACTCACAGTGAAGGCACAGAAATACTAATGGTGATAACAGTGCTAACAGTGGTTCACGGACTGTGCAAAGGGCTGTGTGAGCTCACTGAGAGATGACAGCAGCTACAACACTTCAGGGATGTGCACCATTCAAAGGCAGAAAAGTCAGAAAGTAACGCTCACTTGTAGCTAGAAGCAGAACCAGCTTATGTATGGGACATGATTTCTAAAGCAATCCTTGCCTTGCTCTGACTAGAGTCAAACTTCACGTCTTGTCTCTGTGAATGGACTCCCTGGCTGTGTGCAGGACGTGGCCTGTGGGGCCCAACACAGCAGCAAGGTTGGCCTGAGGCAATTATTGTCTTTATTCTTTTGTTCAGTCATTCAAATAATAAATTACTGTACACGGTATACCAATGCCTTGGTTTAGCAATTGCATATTTTGTTTATTTGATTGTAGCGCCATCAGACTGTAAGCTTCATGAGGGCAAGAGACGGCCTGCTCATCCTTGTATGCCTAACCCAGCACAGTGCTCAGCACATGTAGGTTCTCCGAAAATATTTGTTGAATGTGTGAAAGAAATGACATGGCAGCTGTGGACACTTACAGAAGTGCTAGTAAAATTGTGATTGTAGGCAGTTGTCTCTGATTTTTTTTCTATTTTCCCCAACCATACCATAAGCAAACAAAATCCATATATATGGCGGGCATGAATAGGGAAAATGGGATAGAATATTTTTAACTGGAAAGTTCCCCCCAAAAATAATTTAGACATATAATCATAGTGCATAATCCTCTTCTTTCTTCCTGGCTTCTCCTCCTACCTCAATGCCTAGCCTAGCTTGGAGATCATTTTTACCAATTCTTGCCAAAGTATAAAAAATTTGATGAAGAGTGTACAAGTAAGGACTTAAGAGATAATCTTGCTAAAGCGGCGTCTGTATTTCAATAGAAGGCTCTGAAATTTAACAATTAAGCCAACTTTTAGAGAAGCTGCAATTAACTAAGTTCTCATGCCAGTTATCAGGAAATCAAAGATAAATAAGATATCATTCTAAAGAGAAACTAAATTACACACAAATACAAAGCTGAATATTAAAAGTCTAAGAAACCTACAGAGGAATGTTAAGGATTTAGAGGAGGGAAAGCTGGGAGAATCTAGGATGCTCTCATGGAGCACTGAGATATACCTTGCTGGGATTTTGTGCAGGCAAAGATGAAGATGGGCACACCATTGTAAGTGGAGGAAATGCGCAGTGAATTCTTCCTTTTGGCTGGGGCAGGAGCTCAGAGCACACACAGGGGACCCAGATAAAATTTTAATAACAACAATAGCTAACATTTATTGAGCTCTTCATGATGACTCACTAAGTAAGTAAGGTAATGTTTCTACTCCCATTTTAGAGAAGGAAGAAACTGAGACATGGAGTTGTTGAATAACTTGCCCAAGCACATATCCTTATTAAGTGGTGAAGCTAGGGTTTGAATTCAGACTATCCGAACCACCGTGTCATAACTGTAGCACCAAAAAATGAGGGGCTCTGCATGCAAGACTGAAGAGTTTTAACTTAATATTATGACCCTTTGAATATGACATAATCAGTGATATGCCGATATTGATTTAACAGCAGTGGCCAGAATGGCTTAGAGGAGAGAGAGACCCATGCTGATTATTGCCCAATGCCTGTCTCTTCCATACAATTCCACCAAACCTTGGGACCTCCAAGGATCTTAGATGTAAAATGGACTTAAATGGCCAATGCCGTCTTATTCAATTCCCCATACTTACTCATTGACAATGGATGTGAATATTCATCTGTAAATCTACAACTCCCTGCCCCTCTTCACTGGGACTCTTAACACCCTGCTTTTCTAAAGCTTCAAGACATTTTAGTGTCAAAAGCTCTTATAGCTAATATGACTGTTGATTAGGGTTGTGTTTCTCAAACTGTATTCCAGGGAATACTGGTCTTATCAAAAATGCCACTCCCATCCTCTAGTCCCAAAACAAGGATTCTGCAGTGGTCAAATAAGTTCAGGAAGCCCCTCTACTATACTGTCCACCCCCTGGGAGAATGACCACAAACAGCTATGTATGAAAAGTTCTGATGACTCCTATGCTGAAGAAACACACTTAACTTTGTTTAACCCCATGTTCTCCAAGTTCATTTAACCAGAAGACAGCGCCTTCATGCAGCATCTATTAACCACCCAAGGCACAGAGGTCAGCAGGAAATTCTTGGGCAATGCTGCCTTAGGAAACTACTCCCCTCACTCTCTTTGTTGTCGATATAATTCCTGGGAGGAATAATAATAGCTTCTATTCATTTAACTCTAGGTTTTCTCCAAGTGCTTTTAAAAATATCATCTCATCTTATAATATTTGAAGCTTCAGCTCAATACATCTTTCAAATTCCTTCTTTGAATCAGAGTCCTGAGGGATTACAATTGTGTAGGTATATCTCAGAAAGTTAACCCCGTGTCTATCTCTTTTTCAGATCAGAAGGGTAAAATTTTCTACTACTTAAAAAAAACAGAGAGAAATCCTTTTTCCCTAACAGATTTTATCAGGAATTACTTAAAATATGCTTATAATAGTAAATGTCAAAGAGTAACACTTCTCAACTCCCTTAAGAGGTCCCCTCCCAGCCATTAATTCTGATACTAACTGCTTTCTGTTAAGTATTACCTTATGAGGAACACAATTAAAGTAAAACATTTTAAAAAACAATGAGGATTTTTAAGTAGAGCATTCTAATTGCTGAATGACTTTCTCTCTGAAAAATATTTGCATTCAAAAACAGAGCAAAACTGGAGGGCAACGCTTTATCCAAAGGAGCGACTCTGTAATGTCAGATTTCTGGCTGTAAGGGGAATGAATATTTGGGGAGGGGAGGAATGTTATTTTTATCCCTCAAATCACCTCACAAAGGCAATTGCTGTCTCTATCCACCAAGTTCGTTCTGATCATTTCTGATCATTCCTACCCCTTCTGTCTCCTTCTGAATTCCAGGAATGCATAGACATTAAAATATGAACCAATGTGAATCTTGGCTCATCACTAACTCATTGATACTGTTTCCAAAACTACCTTTATCTCAGGTTCTTCATCAATAATTATAAAATCACACTGTTTATTAACACCGTTGTTGTGAGGATAAAACTGGAACACATGCAAAGCATCTAGCACCCACCCAATGCATAGCAGGCCGCCAGTAAGTGTCAGGATATAGATCAACGCTTTCCTTGGCAAACTGTAGGCAAGAGAGGCAACCAGTAGCCAAATGTCATGCCTCTTTGATTTCTACTTAATGTGGCAAAGTGGGGGAAGCCTTGTCTTCTCTCCCCGTGGAAACTCGGGGGGAGACTACAGAGAGCTGTTGGCTCACCACCCATTCCCACCTCTCCAGCACTGAACTCATTCATTCCACAGTGACAGCTACCCTGGGCCCCATTTAAAGGTGCCTGACTTTTGGAAAGGGAGGCCCTGGGAGCACTCATTACTTCTCCTTCACAGCTGTGGCCACAAAACCGTGCAGGAGAGTGGGGCACTGAGAGAGATTTAGTAGACCGGGATGGGGGCAAGGGGCCAGGGAGTGAGCATGTTCTCAGCCAAAATGCCAAGTTCAGTAGCTTGAATAAAATCCATCCTAACCTCCAAGGCCCAGAGGTCACCATCTGGAAATGGAAAACCACCACCAATAAATTGTTGTGGGCTGCAGTACCACCGGATTTCAAAAGAAGCTGGACTGTGTGAGCCAGGCTTGGCTTCTCCCTTTGGCTGCCTCTGGGCTCTCCTCTTTGAAAGAATAAAAGGCCTCTGGTCCTGAATCGTGACTGAATGCACTGGAAGCAGGGGTGAGTTGCTGGGACAAGGGTGGAGTTGTCCCCGACACCTCTGTTCAATGGCTCAACACCAAGGCGCGGGGCCAGAGCCCGTCAGTGCTGTTCTGTGCCCCCCTTAGCTTCTCAGAGGCTGGCAGCTATGAGGGCAAAGCTGGCAGATCAGGAAGCACCTGCATCTGCCCCGGGCCCTGCTGACCCCTCCAACCTCCAGCCTGCATCCCCCTCCCAACCCCTGCGGCCCCCGAGGAATCTTCCACAGGTGGTCTGAGGTGTCACCTGCAACCAGAGGGCTGATGAGTTTCTGTCTGGCCTGCTGGGTTTTGCACGGTCCCTGAGTCCAGTCACCCCAGGCCCCACCAGAGAGCTGACAGGCCTGGTGTGGCAGACATGAGGACAATAGGCCTGCTGGCCTGAAAGCATTCCAGTCTCCCACGTTCAGTAGGAAGGGGTGTGTGGCGGGGAGGAAAGGTCACTAATGCAGACAGTTTATGTTTTCCCAAGCCAGCATTCCTCACAAACAGCTGTGTTTATACAAAACTGGAGGGGAGGGAGAGAAAGACGAGAGAAAGGACAGTGTCCTGGGGATGACATCATTCTGTCTTGTCTGCCTAGACTCCCACCACTGGCGGAGGGCGGGGGGCCGAATGGCGGCAGGCTGGAGAACGTGCTGGTGGAAGGCCACGCAGGGTTTGGACGTGAGCGTGTTTATTAGATATGTAATTTTCCTACTCTCCGCTCTGTTCCCTCCCCGCTGGCTCCCAGAACATCCTAATACATTTTGCAGACCACTATTTTCCCTGTAACAGCAACCTCTGAGGGAGGCTGGATGCAGGGGCTCATGTTCACCCCTCCTAATCTCTTTAACAAACCCCCCTCACAGAAGCAAAGCCTGACAGGAGGCAGAGTCATTAAAGTGAATTAAAATGCATCCAAGGAGAGATTAGCCCCCAAAGCCATTCCCATATCAGACAAAGGCCCCTTTCATGCAGACTCCAGCCACTTGGAGTCCTGTAAGCAGAGATTAGGGAACAAATTCCCAGAACCTAGAAGCATTGGCTCTTTGGGACATGGGCCAACACTTACCCTCCCCTGACTAGACCTCAAGAACTCGGCTTCTGCTTAAGCTACGCTTGGGCTTCTTAAGGCTCAGACTATAAGAAAAAGGGGCTCCACAGGGACATATAGATCCACCCCCTTTGGTTGAGGCAGGTCTGTCCCTAACAGAATCCAGATGACAAGGCCTTCACCTGTTCTCAAACTGCCAGAGGACGTAATGTGGTCGTTCCCCAGCCTCCCGCGTCAGGCTCTCAGGTAGGAGGTCCAGCCACCAGCAGTCTAAGCATAGTCCCTTCCAACTCTCATCTGCAGCTATCATATCAAGCACCCCTTTTGTGCCAAGCTGACCTTACAAGATGTGGGTGCAAAGAGATGAGCAGGATGGGATTCCCGCTGTCAAGGCAAGAGGATGGGGCCTGATGGGAACATGCTTCCCTTACTCAGAAACTGGCTGATCCAGTTGCCCGGGACCCACTTGGTAAAGGCTCTTTGTTTCAGGTCTCCCTCCTTCCTTGCTTCATTCTCCTTTTCTCTCACTTCCCCTTGGCATTACTTTCCAAAATAAGTTATTATTCACAAGTGATGGTTAATATTATGTGTCAACTTGTCTAGATCATGGCACCCAGATATGTGGTCAAACATTATTCTGGATGTTTCCGTGAGGGTACTTTTTGAATAAGATTAACATTTAAATCAGTGGCCTTAGAGTAAAGCAGATTGCCCTCCATATTGTGAGTGGTCTCGTCTAATTAGTTGAGGGCCCCAACACAACGAAAGACTGACCTTCCGCAAGCACAAGGAAACTCTGCAGCAGGTGGCACTCGGACTTGAGTTGCAGCATCAGCTCTTCCTACGTCTTCAGCCTGCTGACCCACCCTACAGATTTGGACTTGCCAGTCTCCATAATTACGTGAGCCAATTCCTTAAAACAAATTTCCTTTTGTATATTTCTATGTGAGTGCACACACACACACACACACACACATCCTACTGGTTCTATTTCTCTGGAGAACTGTGACTAAGACAACTCACAAGTCTTTGTCTCAGCTCTGCTTTCTGGAAACCTCAGCCTAAGATAGGGAACCGTTGTTGAGTTTGAGATTACTGGGGGACAAGGAAGTGAAGACAGATATCCAACAAGGAGTCCCCGCAAGAGGAATGTGGACTCAGGACTCACCCACACATCAATGGTACCTGAAGCCAGGAGAATGGCTAGAGTGAAAAGAGTCATGGCATGGACCCTTCAAAGGCTCAAAAAAACATTAAGTTTGATTCCTTCTCCTTAATCACAATAAATTAACTCTGCTTCTTTGTACAAACTTACTCAAATGTTTTGAGAGGAGAGAAGGGGAAAAAGAACAAATTTCACTAAAATAAATAAAAGTATCATTCTACCCATAAAGTGCGAGTACATACATGGCTCTTACCAGGGTCACAATTTCAACTTGAGATGTTGAAAAACAATCGCACTCTTTCACCCCATCCTCCACCTGATCTCGTGCTGTCTGCAACCGTGACGCTACCGTGGTCATGCAGGGCTATATTTTCAGTCCTCACCTCTTTTCTATATGAGCCACATCACTCTAGCCTCCAAAGCAGGTGGAAGGGAGGGCTTTCTCTCCTGGAATCGAATTCTTTTTTATTTTACACTAACTCCTACTCCAAGGCTTCTCAATGGATGGCCCCATGGAGCCCTGGAACATAATTAGTGCAGGAATGAGAACATCGAGGTTCTAGCCTTGGCTCCAGACTGACTCGCTGTGCACCCCTGAGCATGTCACTTCCCCTCTCTGGCCTCAGTCTTCTTGATTAGGAAATTTTAATAAAAAGGGGTGAGCCAAATGCTCTTTAAGATCCCTTTTATACCTAGCGCCCTGGCTTCTGAGATACAGCATGCTTCCTCCCACTAGACCATCTCTTTCCGAGAAGCTTGTGGGAACACTCCGTGTCCCCTCCGGGACACCCAAGCCAACACACCCCCACTCAGACACTTCTATGCCCGCTGCTCCGTGGTCTGTGTCCACTTCAGTACCCACCCCCTGCATGGTCTTACCTCCTCTGTCTTCATTTTCACCTGTGAAGGAAGATTCCAGAACAGGTTGTGGATATAAAAACTCAGAGAGAAGGGAAAGGTGGCAAATATCCCAATGAATATTTAATAAAAACTTCCACCAACCTACCCCTTTAAGGAAATGGAAAAGCTATTTGTCTTTGAGATTTTCCTTCATCAGGCATCAGGGAAAACCCTTTTCTTATTTAGTTCTTAGAGGAATCTTGACTCTCTTTCATCTTTTAATTATTTGTACTTATTTTCACATCTGTGCGCATTCTGCAGCCTCTGACAGTTTTATAACGCTTATGCCGCAAAAACACTGAGGACCTATATTCCCAGGCCAAGAATCTCACTGGTAACGTTCAGAGGGGAAAGATGCCGTTCCTTCCAGGATCATGGCTTGTTCACACGGCCAGCCCCGGAATGTGTCCAGAATCAAGCCAAGGATTCCATCGTCCCCTGATCTCCCCTTATGAAAGCGCACATCTGACCCAGTTTTTCTCTATTTCAGCCCCCTGCTTGTTTCCTTCATAGCACCTATTCACAGATGTTTGCATTTCTACTTCTGTTCCACTGTTTACTATCTGGCTTCTCTGCTGCACTGTGAGATCCTTCTGGAAAGGTGCCTGCTGCACCCTCTGCATCCTCAGCTCCTAGCTGATGTTTGGCATATAATAAATGCTCAATGAATGCTTGAAGAATGTTAGTTCATAGCACAGCTGGACCAAAAATGCAAGGCATTAAACAGTATGGCAGAATTAACAACTCTTGAGTTTCAGCTGTCCTCTTCCTTGAAGACCAAGAAAATGAAAATAGGCTGAAAAACATCCACATCTGAGGGCCATGACGCACTCACTGGAGCAAGTGGAAATAGAAGGAAAAGCACTGGCCTAAGAGCCAGGAAGTCTGGTTCAAATGTCAGCAATTTCTTTATTAATGTATGACCTTGAGCAAGTATCCTACCCTCTCTGAGCCTCAATTTCCTATAAAATAAGGAAAGTGCACCTGATCAGCATTTTTCAAGGGTTTTTTAGCAGTAGAACATAATTTATAGAGCAATTTAACAGTAGCATTTTATTAGCATAAAACATTTCTTAAGTTAGAATATCTTATATTTACTTGATATTTACATAAACAATGAGACTAATGAGGCTGTTTCCATGAATACAAAACCATCAGGTCCAGAACTAGTGGCAAAAGCTGACAACTTGTTTTAAACTTAATTGTACAGTCTCAAAATTCATATTCACACAGATAAATGCTTTAAGAATGGTTATTCCTCAGAACAATAGTTCTGATTTCCAAGTATGTGCCTAAAAGAGATGGAAAGACAGAGGACAGTTATCTGTCTGCCAAGCCCATCTCTTCTTCTTCCTGAGCAGGTAGACTACATTTCCCAGAGTGAGGGCACTGTTACATGTGGCCGCATGACAGATTTCTAGCCAAGAGCAGATGAGTGGAACGATGGACACAAAGAATCTCTGACATCCCATCCTTCACGTTCTTTTTCCTTCGGCTGCCCAATACAGAAGGAACACAGAGAACCTGGAAGTCCTGAGTGAAATTGGGGGAGCCTCAAGATGGAAGGATCCTGGGACCCCACATCTCTGCTTGAAGGACAGCAGCCCAGTGTTCAGGAGGACCAAATTTAAGCCTTATTCTATTACAGAATTTGAACCACTGTGTAAGCTTTTACAACAACTAACATTATCCTGATAACCTGGCAACACAAATTAACTTTCTGGAGTTTTCAAATGCATTAAAGTATGGTGCTTTTAAAATAGTTTACATATTTTTAGCATGAAATGTGAATAAAATAAATGTTTGTAATATTCCTGAAACTCCTTCATGAGGCCCCATATTTTCATGAAACATATTTGAAAATCACTTGACTAGATCTTTCCAAAGATCCTTCCCAGATCCAACATCTTATTGTTGAATATATTTCTAATTTTTCAAAGAGAAGTTGTATTGGTCTTTATAAGAGGAAATGAACTTCTGCCTTTGAAATAAAACAGCATCTAAGAAATGCCAAGGGACACATATGATATTTCTAACAAAGCTGTTGAATATTTAGAGGAGTGGGGCTTTCTTTCAAGAACTTCAATTCTAGAATCTTATTTCTCTAAGATGCAATAACAGTCATGCTAAAAATGGCCCGAATTCTATGTCAAGCAATGACATAAATTATCTGGAAGGTCCTTCAAAGCAAAATCAAAATTAAAGCGATTTTTTCATGTGTTCTACTTATATCCAAAAGCATTTTAAAAAGGCACTCTGATGAATCTCAAAATTACTAACCAGAACAAAAACAGACAAGACCATTTTCTTCTGCCCAGGAGCAGGGGCGATGGCCACAGTGACCTGTGCAGTAGGCAGTCACAGCAGTAGGCAGATGCCATGCCCAGGCATAGATCAGCACCTCAACCCAGTCAAAAGGAGACCCAACCCTAATGTAGAGGCCAGACTGCCACAGGACTTTTTCTAGAAGCACAGGAGGACTAGTCCTTGAAGGGGACAAGGAGAGGACGTCAATGCGCTAAGCTTTGACGTATGTCCAAGTTTCCCAGGATCTAAATTTATCTTAATAATGCTCACCTCTGAGGATAGTACTATGCTATTCATCTGCAGGGAATTGAAGGCCCTCAAGAATTTCTGATCATCATTTCCCGCCATGCCTGGGAGCCTTGAAGGGAGGCATTACCCTACCAGGTGAGGAAAAGATTCAAACAGACTTTGGATTCAGGCATGCCTGAGTTTGAAGCCAATGCCTTGCTGCTGCCATGTGACCTTAGGCAAGTTATGTAACCACCCTGACTCTGTTAGCAGCTGACAATGTACAAATGGCAACTTGAGATGAACTCCCCGTTCACATCTGCCCAACCCCAAAACCTCATGCCCAGACACAGGCCTCTGATTCCCACACAGCCCCATGGTTCTAAAGAGTCCTGCTAAGTGCTATGCCTCCTGGAAGGAGGGGCTGCTCTGTCCCTGCAGACCAGAGACTCAGAAGCCACTCCAGGTCCTTGCCCAAGTTATGTGGTAGAAGGGGAGGCATTGGTTTTCTGTTTTTCTTTCTTTTTTCTTTTTTCTTTTTGTTTGTTTGTTTTTCATTTTCAAAACATTTGAGAAGCTTAAGGGAAACAATCTTTGTGAGCCCCTATGAAGATGTAATTCTAGATGGCCTCCCAGCTGGGCCAGGCCTGCCAAATGTCAGCCTAGAGACCACAAAGAGAAGGAGAATTTCTGTACAAAGGAGGCATGGGTCTCTGGGAATAGATTGTCAAAGGTTGAACCAAAAATAAACTTGTCCTAATCTGAATGCTAAGACAGGCACAACCAGCCCCCAGTACTTAAAGGCTCCCATCTCCTGGTCCAGACTGGCAATGGCTCCCAGACGAAGCTTGCTGCACAGGAGCATATGTAAAACGGCACATGTCTGTCCTCCATTGCAGGCCACAATGTGGGAAGGCAATCTGGGGTTGTTGACAAGTTGGCTTTCTGACTGCCTGGCCTGCCTTATTCATCCTATTTCATCATGCCTAGGTCCCAGGCATGATGGCATTGGAAAAAAGTAACTTATGGAATTCTCCTTCCAGAGGGATGATACCTGTTTCTGTTTCTCAAGATTGTCCTCCTACTGAACTTCGTTTGTTTTCTCTGCAGATTTGCTTGGCCCAACCTGCCCCTGGACCTCAAATGCTCACCCAGTGAAGAGTCTCTGACGCTGCCATCACCTCACGTTCTAAAACTGCCGGCCATCTCTGTGTCCCCCCAGAGTAGGGGCTGTGTAGCCTCTGACATTCGTGGTGGCTTTGGCTTTCCCAGCAGCTGCCTGAAAGGGCCAACCCTGAATGGTAGGAGGCAAAGCATGGGAAGGATCCAGCAAATTCTTCTTCCTTCCTCCCTACTCTTCCAAAGATCTAGTCCAAAATACTCCAAGACTGTTCCTTACACCCTCTCCAAGGCTTTCCCATGTGACCAAACAACTCACTGTGTGTCTTCTTGCAAGGCTGTGGCCAACTCTGTGACACAGCACTTTGCATGTTCTTCCCCTCCTTCCTGCCTCATCTTGTGTATCCCTCACTCCTGCTGCCCTAGGACTGCACTTTTCAGCAAAATGTTAGCACATTTGCCTACAGCTCTCTGTTCTGAAGAATCGAGCCCGACACAGCCTTCATTATGGTTCTCTCTCTAGCTGGAGGCCCTAACATACACAGACTGCCCACCTCAAGCCACTTAGCTACTGTGTTTCCTCCCTCTTTAAATTTGTGTCTCCCAAATGGAAGATTTGAAAGTGGGGTAGTATACCTCACCAGCTGTTAACACCAATTATAGTTGCTTTATTTTCATTTAATTTATTTTTGGCTTATACCTTGAGCTTGGAGTTTTAGGATGCCCTTGGCTGATTTATCAAAAATAAAAATATAAATCCAGGTGTACACCTTTCCCAGGATCTGGAGAGAAATAAAATCCCAGTCATACAGACCCTGAGCAAGCACTGCAATTCTACGGGAAAGCTGACCCAGACCAATAGTTTCTACCAGCAAAGTTCACCCAGGGGTAGCATTTCCCAAAGTCTGATCCAGAGAACACCAGTTGTGTGGGATTAGTAGACGTTCCACAAATTATATGAGTCTGTTCTCAAACACACTTGGGTGCCTCAAGGTTGAACAAAATTAAATAGTTCCCCTCACTTTATGGGATTTCAGAGACATTGCTATAGTATTGTAGAGTGTTCCTCTCCAACAGAGTTTGCAGCACTTATAGAATTTATGCAGACACATCTTTTATTCCCGAGCACCTCATAGGATTGATGCTGCACAGAATACTTAGTTCCTGTGGCTATCAAGGTGGCAGAAATTCCAGAAGTACCAGCCCCTGGAAAGAAGTCTCCCTACTCTTCAGACTTCAGGCTCCAGAGTCTTCGGTCTCTGTTGAAAATACCATAGAGTCCGCCTTACTCTTCTGACCCTTTGAGAAAATACTAGAAATCTACTATCTATAGGCCTACAGAACTAACAGGGGCTGAGGTCGACCATCAAGCACCAGCTCTGGGCAGTGCTCACTTTCTTCTTCCTAGTCCCCTCCATCCACAGAATGGTTTCTATTCGTGGTTCTCCCACTTCCTTTCCACATAATGTTACCGCCACTCCCCACAAGCCCACTAATAACTACTGTCGATCTAGCTGTGCGTGTCCCAGCAGAAGGGAGACCTACCAGTCCCCTTCCTGGCCTGCATGTTCCCAGGCATTCCCACCCCAACCCAATCCAGCCGAGACCAGCAGTCAGTGAAGGCTCACGGCATTCCACTGTCTTTCCATCCTCCCGTGCTCCTTGAACTCACTTTTTAGCTCCAGGATTAATAAAGTGCAACCAGAAATGTTGCTGTTGTTAGCCCTGGGGGTTAAAGCTGCCATCACTACATAAAATCTCGGGAGTGAAGCCTTCCGCAAGCAAAGCAGGCTAATGACTGCCGTCCCTCTGGTAATAAGCAGCGGAAACAACCCCGGGTGCTAGCGAGTCTGCCCGCCGGGACAGCAGCAGCAGCAGCACTAAGAGAAGGTTGAAAAACAGGACGAGGTCTGAGCTTAGAGACGGGAATGTTGGAAAGGAAAGGGTTTTTGGACACAACCTAAACTAGCCCCCTCATGTTCATGGGAAGAGACCGAGGTCCAGAGAAGTAAACTTGCTTGCACAAGACCACAGCATGAGTTAGCGGTTAAGAATAGAGCCACAGACTAATCTTCCCAGAGCAAAATTCGGGGCAGCTCAGTCAAGCTATTTTGGACAAAGTCTCTCTCTGGGTCTGTCCGGCACTAATGTGTGCCACCGAGGCTTGGGGAGCCAGTGGTGTCAGCAATGGGGTGAAAACTAGAGCGTAGAGATGTTTGTTTTATTTCTATGCCTGTACTTCTCCCTCTCTAAAGGCAGGGGGAGGCTGGTACTGAAATGGAAAACTTATGCTGACATCCTTATGAGGAAATTTGGAAGACATTCTGCATTCTGGATTCTCCCATCACAGCCAGGTTGAGCAGTTCAGTTCAGGGGTACAACTGTGGGATGTAGAGCACAGAAGAGGGGAGGAAAAATAAGAGGAGCTTTGACTCATCTCCTCCCTGGTCTAACTAAGCAGAACACGTCTCCTTTCAACACACAGGGACCTGTAGCTTCCCTTAGAAACCAGGCCAGAGGCCCCCTCCTAAGCACCTAAGACCCTAACCCCTAAAGAGGGAGGGACCTCTGTTTTGTGGCCTTTATGTTTTAATATAAATCTCACTTAGCTACGCAGGGCCTGGGGAAGACAGCAGCCCACGGGCGTAACCCAAATCTCAGCTGATGAGAAAGCAAGGCAGTGGCCAAGGGAGCCCTTCAGATATCGGTAATCTGGACGACCTGCCCTGTCCTCCGAGGGCTTCCAAGCCCAGATCCACAGACTCAGCACGCCTTGTTCTGAGAACAAGCCGAGCGTGGAGGGAGCTCCCCAGCCCATGTAAGTGACAGCTCCCAGCAAAGAGAGTTCCAGGGGAGAGTCATTCCCGGTGTCAGTTCTTATTTCCTTTCCCCCTCCAAGACTGGCATTCAGATGAACCTCTCCTCTCAGGCTTTTGGGAAAACACAGCCAGGAAAAAAAAATGCGTTCTGCCAATCCAGCATCCTCTCAACACAGTCCCCAGCCTGAGACTCACAAACGCCCCTTTAAGGAAGCACTGCTATTCAAGGCCTCACATGGTTTGGCCAGAACAGAGCAAGGTGGTCTCTATCTGAAGTGCCTTCTACCTCTATGTTTTGGGGATTCTATTATCTATGATTTTATGGGAAAAAAAGACAGAATGGACCAATATCTCCCAAGGCATTCCATCAACAAAAACACATGCATGCCGTCTATCAGACAGTCCCTCTGCGTGTATGTGTGTGTATATATAGAGTCATATGCCACATAATGACATTTCTGTCAATGACAAATTGCATATATGACAGTGATCCAGTAAGATTGTAATACAGAACTTCTGCTGTATCTTTTCTATTTAGATACACAAGTACTTACCATTGTGTTACAATTGCCTACAGCATTCAGTATAGTAGCATGCCTTATAGGCTGTAACCTAGGAACAATAGGCTATATGGTATATCCAAGGCTGTCCAGAAAGTATCCAGTAATGTAATGTGAAAAATAGAGACAGTTACTGAAGAAGATACAAGAAACACTGTACATAGGACAATGACACCTCCTTCCCCTTCAAAGTAGGCACCTTGGGACTCACACAGTTCTCCCAGAGTCTTTTAACCTAACCTTACACATTCAGCATGCTCAGGTGTTCTGCTTGTCTCAGGCCTTCCAGAACGTGGATCACCATCAACAGATTCTTGACCATCCTTGAAGCATTTGTGCCACACTTTCATTTCTGCTGCTGTCATTGCATCACCCCCAAAAGCCTTCTGAATCATTCAAACAGTTTTGGTGGAGGAATGTTCAAGCTTAACGCAAAATTTGATGCAGATTCATTCCTCTACTGACTCAGTCATTTTGAATGCGACGGCCACACAGTACATGTGCTTACTCAACAGCACCTCGCGCCACACTGACTAGTACAGTGAAGTCGTCATTGTTAACGTGTGCGCGTCCCAGTCCACTTGCCCTGGCTACCAGCTTACGTCAATGAAGCACAAACTGTTCCTCTTATATTAACTATGGCTGGATACTTTCCAGACAGCTCGTATATATAAAATACTTTTTTTTAATACAGGAGATGTGAACTCTGAAAAGCTGGTGGACAAATTCCCATGATTGAGCACCACCAGATATATTGTTCCGCTTGGTCCCCTGCGCCTTGGGTCCGAGAAAAGCCCATAAGAACAAGGCTTTCCTCACCACTCCACCTTCTTGGCAAATGCTTGATGGTCCTGGATGTCCAAACCCATGGCAGTTTTTTGAGAGAAGGAAGGTTAGGGCAGGTGGCACAAGTTTGGGGATGCTGGAAGCATCCAGACTGGGCACACTCTGCTGTCTCACCTTCTTCTGACAAGCAGATACAGGTGACACCAACCTTTAGTCCTCCTCTCTCATGTCCCCCAGATTCTTCTTGGCCTGAGCTCTCTAGGGCTCCACTCTGACCACAAACCAGCAGACCCTCCTCCCTCCACCAAGCCGTCACCAACAACCCCTGGGCCTTATTTGTTCTATGGTCAAGGGGAGCTGACCAGGGTTGGAAGAAGGATGAGCCTTTTCTCATCTGCATGACTCAAAGTCTGGGTCACCAGCCCGCCCTAGGTCAGGAAACTAAGAAAAGGAGGACTCGGATGTGCGGTTATGGTCCACACTCCTGGGATTAAGATGTTTGTCCAGGGGAACAGCCGTGATTAGGGGAGAGATAATCCAAAACTGCACAAGTTGCTCAGCAAACTTCCTTCTAGAACATATTGAGAATTACTCTTGGGTAACATCTTAAAGGACATAGAGCTCGCACCCCTGAGCCAAATGGTGATGTACTGCACACGCCTCAGGTGCAGTTCATCACCCCCTGGACCCAAGAGGCTGCATGAGGATGGATAACTAATATCCCCTGCAGGCCTGGAGACCTCTGGCTGACTCCAGCAGACATGCCGGCCCCAGAGGCTGTGCAGACAGCACATCCACACAGGCGTGTTCCTTAGAAGAAAAGTCACAAACTAGAAGTTCTTAGGTCTGGACACAACTCAGAGACAATATAGATTCTCTCTTAAGACCCCTGACCTTATAAATAAGATCCCAGGAAACTTATTTACAGTTGTTTTGAAATGCCTAAGAAATTGAAAACTCGGGCCCACTAACCTTGGGAAAATCCTCCAAAATGTCCAAACTAAACCCCTACAACTGCTACCCAAATCCACTTTCTCATATCTCCCAAACTCTTCCTTCCCCCAATCCAACCCATTGGTCAGACAATTAATTCCAAGCTCCTCCTGCCTCATTGAAAGCGCTTCATGACTGCACTTGGACCCCTGCAGACCCCCTCACCCTCTACACCTCAACACCCATCTGCTCTACTTCTTTCTAAAATATCAGCTCAAATGCCACATGGTCCATGAAGCATTCCACGCTAGGTCAGAATTAACAACTGCTAACTTAATATTGGCATGGGAGAAAACTCAAACCTAGAGAGCAACTTGGAGGGCAGAGGCTCATTCATTAACTTATTCACAAACATTTACCGAGCTATTAGAGTATGCCAAGCCCCCAGCACTTTGCTAAGAACTGTCACTCTACAAAATTGAATGAGACATGGTTGGACCTTCCAGGTGCCCATAGCCTAACAGGACAGTTGGATAAAATAACACAAGCCCCAGTATAGCATGTGGATTGCTCTAGAGGACATTGAGATGTCATGCTGGGGCAGAGGGCACTGGACAGATGATGCATGTGCTCCACAAATAAGCTAATTCAAACTCAAGTGCTCTGACCACAGCACAGGGCCTTGGAATTACATGACTGATGTGTGGGAAGAACCAGCTCAGCAGCAAAGCAGATGCTACTGCTTCAGAAAGGTCTCAGAGTGCTCACAGCACCGTTAACAAAGAATTCTCAGATAAAATCAGGCCAGGCCTTCTTCAGGTTATAGGGGGAAAAAATGAAACAGAATTTAAGAGCCCACTCCAAGTTCAACTCAGTTCAATTGAATCAAAAGTTCCTGGGCCCTACTGCGTGGCCCTATGGGGTAATCCCCCTGCATCAAACCAGGCTCAAACCTTGAAGATTAAGCCCAACTCCAGAAAGCCATAGTTCTTCCCACACAGGGTGGGGTGCTTCTCCTAGAGAACTTCCTCTACCCCCCTGCAGGTGCCTTTCTGGGTCCTCAATCTCCCCCCACGGACTGTCCACTCTGAGAAGACAGGGACAGCATTGGCCTGCTCTGTTGGCTTTCAGATTTCCAGGCCTGGAACTCCAAATTTAAATGAATTCTTACTTGGAAAGCACAAAGGAGGGAAACAAAATTTGTTTGACAGAGCCAGAATCTGTATTAGTTTCCCATAGCTGTTGTAACAAATCCCCACAAACTAAGTGGCTTAAAACAAGTCACTAATATCTAGAGGTAAAAGCCTGACACAGATCTCCTTGGGCTAAAATCTAGGTGTCAACAGGGCTGTGTTTCTTTCTAGATGCTCCAGGGGAGGATCCACTTCTTGTCTTTTCTAGCTTCTAGGGGCCCCTTTTCTTCATCTCCAAAGCCAACATCATCGCATCTCTCTGACCATTCTTCCATGGGCACGCCTCCACCTCTGACTTTCCTCTCTCTTGTACTTAAGGACCCCTGTGATTATACTTGGTCCACCTCACCCAGGTTAATCTCCCTATATTAGAGTTTTCGGATTAGCAACCCTTTGTCATATAACCTAACATTCCCATGCTCCAGGGATTAGGGCCTGGGCATCTTCTGGGGCCAATATTCTGTCTAACCGCAAGGATCGATCCACCCCAGCCCCAGGGCTCCACAGTGCACAGATTATGAAACAACTGGGATTGTGACCATGATGTGCAGCCTACACAGGGATCAAACCTGACTCTTCTGCCCACCAAACTCAACGAGGCGCAGCTACCTGTCACCACACCTACTGCTACCCTCTTCCCTTTGAAGGCAGACTTTGCAGGATGTAAGGAGGTATGGGCATAAGAACTTAGACTGCTCTAGAATGGAGATTTGTGGGGGACTGAGAACTTCAGAAAGTAAAGATCCATGGGGCCTATGTTCCAGGTAGGACCTCTTTACCTCTAAGATTGCCTCCTCCTCACATCCAGACTAAATGCTGTTTGAAAGCAGGGTCTGTTTTGTATGCATTTCTGGATTCCCTTCCTTTCGTTTCTCTGGCCATTGGAGCAAGCTTGCCTCAGGGCAAGGCAGACCAGAACTGGCAGAGAATTAACACCTTTGGGAGGAGCACTCACCGGTGACAAGCTGGAGCCAGTGGATAAATACTCCCATCCTTTAGCCCCTCAGTGGGACAAGTCTAATGAAACTGATTGAGCCCAGTTACCTGCAGCAGTAATCTTAGTCACTCTCACAAGGGTGACTGACCTGTCCCAGTTTGCACAAGACTTATCCCATTTAATACTGGAAGTCCCATGTCCCAGGAAACCTCGTAGTCCCCAGCAAACAGGACGCTTTCTCATCCTAAATGCAATCTTTCTTCCTTCCCTTCACCATCTCATTTTCCCATTCCCACTGGTGCTTCCTGGGATCACCTCCCCAATAAACTAATTGTGCTCAATTCCTTATCTCAGAGTCCATGTCTGGGACAGCCAATGTAAGACCAGCTCTGTGCTCTAGTTTGTGTCTAACTCGCAGGGCTAGTGCACTATGACTGCATATATTGTGCACCCCCAAACTCAAGGGGTGTTGTCCACATAGACTAAGATGTGAACAACCTCCCTAGATCCTTGCAGGCCCTAATAACAGCTGGTATCTACAGCTGGGCCCTCTGTCAGTTTGCTCTAGGATGAAATTCTCCTTACCCCACCTCCCACCACAGAGGAAAGAAAAGGCCCACATTATCGAAGAAAAATCTTCCCATAAAGTCGGAGAAGATTTAATCCTCTCCTGCCCTTCTCCTCCTCACTCTAGCCCTGCCTTGCCCTTTTCCAGATGTTCCCATTTAGTCATGGTGGGAGCTGAGCAGCAGACAAATAGCGCAACTGTGCCTGAGCGCCCTTCCCCATGGACTGAGCCGTGGCAGCTGGGCTTGCCCCAGATGGGGAGAGCTCTGTGCAGATGATGATTATGCATGGGAAACCAGGGAGCGTTAGGGACCAGACAACCATGACCATGCCTCTGCGATTCTCACCCCACTTCAATTAGCAGCCCTGAAAATTAGGAAGGGCTCTCTGAGCCTTAACATGCCTCCCACAGACACCAGTTGGGCCTCACCTAGCGAGACAGCCCGCCCCAAGGGTGGGAGGCAGCTCTAGCAGTGGACATCTGGACACCCTAATGAGGCCAGCCCAGGATGGGAGCACAGCTAATTGCTCAAATCGGCCGTGATGTCTGGCTTCCAGCTGCCATGTCTGGCAGCACCATTTGGATGTCTTGAGTTTATTGTGAGGTTGGGACTGAGAGACCCTGAGGAATAAGGAATGGCAGCTGGGGTTCATGCTGAAGCTATTAAGGGGACATTTGTTGCAGGTGAAGAATGGTGGGACGGTAAAATAAAAATATCACAACTTACTGTCATCTTAGTAGGAAATACACTGTCCTGAGCCAAGGCGGGCCATTCCAGGAATACTGAGCATGTGGTATGTGATCACAGAATAAGCACAGGAAGGTCTGAAAATGTCCTGGGCCCTGGATGGACCAGACTGTTACCCTTCCCCACACTCCTTATCTCACCCTTCCTAAAGAACAGGACTCCACTGGCCCACTCTGCTCCCAGATGTGATCTATGCTGAAGCTAAGGAAGTGTGACTCTCAGGGCCACTTACTTGCATAGGGTAGTTTCAAGGCCCTGGAAAGAGTCCAAGCAATGTTTTACATGGTGGACTTTGGTTGCTGCTGATGTTATTGTTTTGAGTTTTTTGGTGGGGGTTTTTTTTGATGCAAAATTTGAAAAAGAAAGAATATTGTAACCATAACCAGTTAAGACCACTATCTCTTTCCACTCTGATTTCCCTCAGCTCCCTATTGTCAGTATTGCTTGTATTTGGAAAGTTTAGCTAAAAGACAGTTAAATCTAGAGTACATCTAATTTTGATTTAGTGGGATAAGTTTACGTGGTTCAATTTCTTCTGTTTGTCTCCCTAGCTGTCCCATTGTAAGAGTAACTTGCAGAAATAGTCCTACTACTCATTCTACTGACTCATCTGGTATCTGGCATAAAGGTGCCGAGTCAGGGGGCCTATCATGACATAAATGTATCCAATGGCACCAGACTAGAAGAATCTGCATAATGTAGAAGAACCAAGCTTTGAAATACAAGGAGCCACACACTAGTATGTGGAAAATAGGTCAGTCTCAGAAGCATACCACTGTAAGTGGAGGTGTCAGTTCTCATCAAAACTTAGACAAAAGGGAAGTGTTCTCTTACCAGGAGTATACTTGATAACTCAATGTACACAATTATAAACGTGCTGCACAATGAAATTAGTTTTCATAGACTTCTACATGAAATCAAAAGATTTCTGACATCAACGAGGGAATTGTAACAAAAATTTTTGATCACTCCAAAAGCAGTAATACATTAAAAGAGATCCATTTTAAATAGAAGTAATGAATAGACTCTTGGGTTGTTTGATAGTTCAATTTTAAAATGGAATAAAGCTATGTAAACATCAGGGAAAAAGAGTTTAGTCTCTTCCAGATTGTACTATCACTGAAAAGCAACCACACTCACAATATGCCACTGTAGGGCCAGGAAAAGCAAACGGGTTAATAAGAGCAATCAATTCAAGGGGCATTAAAATTAGTCACTGCTCAAGAAAGCTTGATCAACAACAAAAAATAAACAACTTGATTCAAATATGAGCAAAAGACTTAGACATTTCTCTGAAGAAGAGATACAAATGGCTAATAAGCTCATGAGAAGATCTTCAACATCACTAGTCATTAGGGAAATGCAAATCAAAATGACAATGAAATACTGCCTCACACTTGTTAGAATGGCTACTAGAAGGAAGGAAGGAAGGAAGGAAGGAAGGAAGGAAGGAAGGAAGGAAGGAAGGAAGGAAGGAAGGAAGGAAGGAAGGAAGGGAGGGAAGGGAAGGAAGGAAGAAAAAGAGGGAGGAAGGAGAAAGATAGGGAGAGAGTGAGGAAAGAAAAGAAAATAACAAGTGTTGGCAAGGATGTGGAGAAACTGGAACCCTTGTGCACTGTTGGGAATGCAAAATGGTGCAGCCTCTGTGAAAAACAGTATGCTGGTAGTTCCCCAAAAAATTATATATAGAATTACCATATGATCCAGCTATTTCACTTCTAGGGATATACCAAAACGTATTGAAAGCAGGATTTCAAAGAAGTAGATGTACACTCATGTTCATAGCATCATTATTCACCATAGCCAAAAGGTGGTAGCATCAACAGGAAAATGGATACACGCAGTGTGGTATATACAGACAATGGAATTTTATTCAGTATTAAAAAGGAAAAGCATTCTGACACATGCTACAACATGGATAGCTCTCGAGGACATTATGCTAAATGAAACAAGCCAGTCACAAAAAGACAAATACTCTATGACTCCACTTGTGTGAGTTATCTAGAATAGTTAAATCTGTAGAGACTAAAGAAGAATGGTGGCTACCAGGGCTGAAGGCAGGGGAGGTGGGAGTTGTTCCATGGCTATAGTTTCAGTTTTGGAAGATAAGAAGATTATGGTGATTGGTTGCACAACAATGTAAATGTATTTAATGCCATTTAACCATACACAAAAGTGGTTAAGATGGTAAATTTTACGTTGTGTGCATTTTGTCACACTTAAAAATTTTTAAATCTCAAGAAAACCCCTCAAAACTTGAAATGCCTTAAATCTCACAGATCACATATGAGAGAAAAAGGTGATAGACGTGTTCCCGAATTTAGGATTTGACAATCATAAACATTCATGACATTGCCAATAACAAGTTACAAAGGTGACAGAAAATATATTCTAAGTGATCAATAATTTTTTTAAAAAAGCAAATTTCAATCCACACAGAGGAAAGACTGAGTCATCTTTGCTCTCACTAGAGAAAATACTACAAAATTATTGATGTACAAAAAAGTATTCAGCCAAAAATGTAGATAAAAGCAGTATAGCAGTAATCCATTAATTAATAAAAATGTAAATGTCATTCTCTGGATTCTGTGATGCTCATGGGATTTTGTAAGAATTTTTGAATCTGGCATTATTTTTGTGATTTCTTTTCTCATTCAAACTTAAATATTCGCTTTTGGGTAGAAATCCATATGCTTCTTCTTAATGAGTGCCTCTCTTGTGTGACCATAGGGTCCCACGGGACCTGGGCACGTCCTGCCTCGTGCCATCCCTCAACACCACAGTGCTCTTGGGGACACTTGAGCTTTGGTCCCTCTCTGTTCCTAACAGAAATTGAGGACAAAGGAACCGCATGGCCATGTCACTGACTTGACTACATGGTCTTGAGTTTGTGTAGTCACAATCTGGGCTTCAGTTTCTCTGTCTTACAATGGGACAAAATTCCTTGAAACTCCCTGCTTCCCAAAGGTGAGACTGGGATACAGGAAATCACCATGAAACCAAAAGCACCCTAGAAATCTAAAGTCATAAAAGAAAGAATAAACCATCTTTGAAGATTTTACCTTCAAATTATTGAAGAATTTACCTCATATACCTGAATTTTCAGAAGGTGTCTTGTCCCATCGAACCACCCATCTGTGTCTGTTAGTGGGGGTTTGCATGGAATGTCAAAGCCACAGGACAGTGACTGAATATAAGGAAAACATGAAGGGAGCCCCCGCTAACTTGGGTCCACTGAACAAGGGGACACCCATTTGGGATTTATAGAACAGGAAGGACACTGGGGGTTCTTGAGGGCCTATTGGTCTAAAGAATCGTAAGAAGAAAATTGAATTAAGAGTAATTAAGCTGAAATTCCCCTCCTAGATCTTTCTTCTTGGCAGAGCAAAGCAGTAGGTTATGAACGCGAGACTGTTGCAAAGCTTGAGGGTCATAAAATAATGCCCCTCTGGGAATGAAAGGAAAAAGTAGAGTGAAATTCACTCATTCAAGACTGATAGATTGTGGGAGATAAGAACAAAGATTGGTTCAAGAATGATGCCTAGATTTTGGGCTAAGCCAACTGGTTGGAAGAAAATGCTATTTATTGAGATAAGGAAGTCTGAGGAAGAAACAGAGTGGAGACACAGGGAACATCAAGTTCCTTTTCACACAAGTCGAAGTTGAGAAACTTGTAAGATGTCCAGATAGAGATGTCAAGTAGACCGTGGGTTATATAAGTCTGCAGCTCAAATAAGATGTCTGGTTTCAAATTATAAATTTAGGAGTCATCAAAATGATGATAGGGTTTAAATCCATGGGGATAAATTAGATCATCTAGAGAGAGGGAAAAGAAGAGAGGGGAGGGGAGGGAGAAGAAACGAGGTCTAAAGAACTCTAAAAAAAAATGCAAGCATTTAGATAGCAAGTAAAAATGTCACTAAGGCAGAACTGGCCAAAGCAGCAGGAGGAGAATCAGGAGAGAGTGTTATCTCAGAGGCCAAGAAAAGAAAACGGCTAAAAACAGAAGAAAGTAGTCCACTGTGTCAAACGCTCCTGAGATACAAATCTCAGTTTTGCCTCTGTGTTACCAGATGAGCTGTGTGAATAAAGATATCCAACACGCACTGGTCAGGGTTAAAGGGAGTCGCCCAAGTGTGAGCAGGGAAGTTGGTCAGAAAGGTTGTTCTGACCCCAGCTGAGTAGGAGGCCACAGAGCCGTCCAGAGGGCAAGCAGGCACCAATGTGTCTACCCTTAGATAGACAAGAGGCCAGTAAAGGTGTAGCAAAGTCAAGATCATCTGCCCTGGAGTGGCTCTCACTATTAGTTCACATGGCCAGAAAACTCCATCAGAATCCAATATCCATTATAGGCAGGCAGGCAGAGAAAGTCCACTCAAGTTGCTGATTAGAGAAGTGAACAAAAATTCCTAAAACTGGGAATGTCTTGCTTTACTGTGGAGTCCAACACCAGTCATATCCTTTGGCTTTTGTTCTCTTCCCCATTCCCAGGGTACAGGGTGCTGGGCCACCCAGAGCCAGCTCACACCAGTTTCCACCAGCTCAGAGATCTGAGTGTGCGCATGTCTTCCCAACTCCACGTTCAGTAACTTCACGTCAGTTGTTTAAAATCGGCCACAGTTGGAAATCAACAAGCACTACTGATTGGGGTTTGCCCACCCCAATAGAGCCAGTTGTTAAATATTACCAGCACACCACTGAACAGTGTCCTGCAAAATATAACATGTTGTGCCAAAAGGAGAAAAAAAAGTTAAGGTCATCTGGGAGGCCGAGGAGGGTGGATTGTTTGAGCTCAGGAGTTCGAGACCAGCCTGAGCAAGAGTGAGACCCCATCTCTACTAAAAATAGAAAGAAATTACTTGGACAGCTAAAAATACATAGAAGAAATTAGCCAGGCATGGTGGCACATGCCTATAGTCCCAGTTACTCGGGGGGCTGAGGCAGAAAGATCGCTTGAGCCCAGGAGTTTGAGGTTGCTGTGAGCTAGGCTGATGCCACGGCACTCTAGCCCGGGCAACAGAGTGAGACTCTGTCTCAAAAAAAAAAAAAGTTAAGGTCAAATACTTTTGGTAAACATAAGTTACCTCTCTTGGAGATTCCCAATGCATATTAGTATATTAAAGACTCTGACAAATCTTTCTATAAAGAAATATATTTAACTTTTTTTATAACAAAGATTTCCCAAACTAACTTGGCCATAGAACCCTTTTTTGTGCAATATCTATCTATTACTATCATCTGAAGTTCATGCTGTTTTGGAATTTTCTTTTCTAAATAAAACCAAGCTGTTGGCATTGGAATAGAGGTAGAATTTGTCCATAACAGCTCTGCTGCTCATTCCCATGGCTATTTGGAGAGGTGTGTGGATGATGAACATCTGCAGTCATTCCTGTGACTGCTGACAGACACTTATTATTTATGACTTGACTTCTAGGTGGTGATTGCTGTCATTAATAATGATGGTTTCGCCCCAAGGCTGAGGAGATGGCAGATCTGGAGTCTCTCTCCCTCAGCCTGACATTCCTGTGATACAGGAGTCAGGGCTGTAAAGCTCAGAGCACTTAGGACCAGCACAGGGAGTGCTTGATTTCAAATTCTTTCCTCATTCAAGAGCAGGCGCTTGGGGGCCCGGGGCAGGGGTCTCTCTCCAACTGTGGAAACCACCGCTGGCTAATAGATTGAATGGGGAGCTCCTGGGGACCTGGTGGAGCAGAACAACTGTGTTCATTAAGAAAGCCAGGAAGCAGCAATGGGGGTCTTGTCCATCTACAACTTGGCAGGACACAAAGTATTTTACCAAAAGGAATCTCACAGCTGGAAGGAGCAGGTGCGGGCAGAGCAGAGCCTGTGCAAAACTGGAGAGAGATTAAGGCAGGAAGGAAATTGGATTTTCCCAAGTTCCAAAGGGGAGGGGTGCACTAGGAGGAGAAAGCAGGGAAGAATGAGGGAGAGAGGCTGAAATTGATTTAGGACTTGAAATAAATATCCTTCACCAGCAAAGGGGTTGTCGTTCTGCATTTTAACAATTTAACAGGCAAAAAGCCCCAGCATTAACTGAACCCACGCCTTCAACAGACAGGGAGATTATCAGTTGCTAAACAGGAAAACTAAAACTAAACAGAAAGTTTTCACATCCTTCATTCCCCAAGAAGCAGGACCTGATGCCAGGAATAACGTTTCCTGGAGCTCACCCTCCCCTGCCCTTCTACCCCTGCTCTCTGGACAGTGGGACAGGCTCCTGGCCCCGGACCTGGTGGAGGCCCCATGCCGCCCCTCTAGGACAATGGTTAGCAAATGGCAGGTTCTCCCCTGGGCAAAGGAGAAGGGCTGTCCCAGAACCCGACGAGGGGCAAGGCTTTCCTTCTGAAAAAGAGTTCAACCTGGGGCCATGTCTCCACGCCCTCTAGCTCTAACTCCAACCATTCGGAATTAGCGTTTCACTTTTCTGAATGGGATTTAAAGAAAATAAAAACACAAGAAGTTCCACTACACATGATAGCACAATAACTTATATTTTAAAAACCAATGCAGGGTCATGAAGTCTGAAAACAGGACACGTGCGCATTCCTGGAAAGGCAGGTGCCTTATCCATACGCTTGTGGATTTATGGGCTGAGAATACAGCCCCCACTTGTAAATACTGAGGGGCCCAGGTCATCTTTTCTCTCCTGGACATTAACCCCTTCACGTGGGACAGCACAGAGGATTTGGGAAGGGGCTTAACATGCTTGCATTCAAAGACAATAGAAATTACCTTGGGAAAATTCTTGCTAATATTCATATTCAATCTTTAACAGTGATTGACATTCTACGAAGTAATTCTCACACACATTATTGTATTTCAGCCTCAAAATAATCCCAAGTCAGGTGACATTATTATCCTCATTTTCCAGTTGAAGAAACTGAGGCTCAGAGAGCTTAGGGAGAGCAGGACCCAGGTCACACAGCTGGTAAGCAGATCTGTGTGACTCTAAATCTGCTGCTCCTTCCCTACCCCTGGACATAATCCTCTAGAAGGAAGGACCCTAGAAATGTGCCCCACAGGGCTCCAACACAGAGACTTGAGCAGGAGACTGTTTAATTAAAGATGGAGGTGGAGGGTCTCTTTTCCCACCGTCCCTAAAGTTGACCCTCAGTAGTTATTCCCCAACAGACCCCCATCTTT
Organism: Lepilemur ruficaudatus; assembly: GCA_963574885.1. Taxonomy (NCBI): domain Eukaryota; kingdom Metazoa; phylum Chordata; class Mammalia; order Primates; family Lepilemuridae; genus Lepilemur; species Lepilemur ruficaudatus. Next base: position 10,365 of record CAUYRT010014908.1, on the reverse strand, counting down.
TCCTGCCCCTTGTCTATGCACACCATACCCTCCTCAGACCTAAAACACAACGAATAGGCCAGATGGCTCAATTTGCTGGGGTGGCTAGAAATGTGCAAAAAATATGTTCCCAATGCCCAGCCCCAGCCCTTGATGTCTTTGGGCCATAGACACATTCTCTTCCATGGTCAAATTAACCTGATGTCTCTCTTTTATCATTCTCCATATTTTTAGTCATCCTAATGAAGAGCTCTGGGGACTATTTGCTGCTCCTCAGTGAGCAGAAGTTGGATTTTATTTATTGTGAATTGTGAACAAGAGCTCTATTTGTTATTGCTTTTTATGAGTGCACACTCCTTTCCTGATGATATTACTTAATGGGCAGGGCTGAGAAATAAGTAATTATATGGATGTTCCCTTGCTTGCTCCCCCAAATCCCATACCCATCCTCTACCCCATGATGTATATCTCTGTGAAATAGGAGTGACTCTTGTGGGATCTCTCGACCATCCCAAGCCCCAGGGCATCCCGTCCTCGGACCTGGTCCGGTGCTGCTCTGGTGGACACGTGAACATTGATCTAGAACAGAGCATCCCATCGTGAATCTAATGGAAGTTGGCCTGGAAGCTCCATGTGGCCAAGGGAAGAGCACAGGAGTTAGGAGGCACAGGCAAGGGAGGATTAAGATTGCAGGTGGAATTACCCAATTGACCTGCATTAAGATAGGGAAGCTTCTATGGCTTGAACGCTTGTCCCCTCCAAAACTCTTGTTGAAACTTAGTCCCCAATGTGGCAGTAATGAGAGGTGGGGACTTTAAGAGGTGATTGGGTCATGAGGGCTCATTCGTGAATTAATGCGTTAATGGATTAATAGGTTGTCACAGGAGTAAAACTGGTGGCTTTTAAGAAGAAGAGAGACATGAGCTAGCATGCTCAGCACCTTCTCCGGGTGATGGCCTGCGCCACCTCAGGACTCTGCAGAGAGTCCCCACCAACAGGAAGGCCCTCAACAGATGCAGCCCCTCACCTTGGACTTCTCAGCCTCCACAACTGTAAGAAATAAACTTCTTTTCTTCGTAAATTACCTAGTTTCCAGTTTTCTGTTATAAACAACAGAGAATGGGCTAAGACATTGATTCTCCTCGACTATCCATGCGGGCCCAGTGTAACCACAGGGGTTCCCATAACTGACAGAGGGAGTCAGGAGAGCAAGCTCCAGAGTGACCCAGCATGGGAGAGACAGCCAACCCTCGGTGGCTTTAAGAAGGAAAGGGGCCATGAGCAGAGGAATGTGGACAGCTGGAGAAGGCAAAGAAATGGATTCCCCCCGGGAGCCCCCGGCAGGAATGCAGCCCTGCCAACACCTTGGTTTTAGCCTAGTGAGTGAGGCCATTTCAGACTCTCACCCCCAGAACTGTGAGATAATAACTTTGTGTTATTTTAAGCTGCTAACGGTGTAATTGGTGACAACAGCAATAGAAAATTAATACATCACATATATGAAGGAATTAAGATGTAATAAAAGTAGTATTTCAAATAACTGGGAAATAACTATTATATTCAGTAAAAGATAGACAATCAGCTAGTCATCTGGTTAAAAAGTTTAACAAAATCAGCCTTCTATGCCATATGATTCACAAAAATAAAGTCCAGTTGGATTAGAACCTTAATAGTATACACACAAAAGAAGTGGAAGAAAATAATGGGAGAATATGTTTATGACTTTGGGATAGAGAAGGAGAAAGACAGAACCAAAAAATTAATAAAGTTTACAATATTAAAATACAAAATATTTTATACAGAAGACATCATAAACAAAATCAAAAAACAAGGAAAAAATGGGAGAAACATATTTGCAATATCCGTAGAAGGTATTCTTTGAATTTTGTTTTGTTTTTTAATTTTTCTTCCTGACAGTGGGTGTGAATTACTTCACTAATTAAAAACAAAAAAGAAAAAAAGGTGGAAAGAATCTTCTCTATTATCGCCTTTTCTTCCCAGGAATGGAATTGGAATAAAAGGAAAGTCTGTCCAAAACCAAAACACCATGAGAATACAAGGCTGCGTTTTACTGAAGTAAAGAACAAATTATGATTTCTTGGGGCATTTCCTAACTCAATCTTTCCCACACCCTTCAGCTCCTCTTCTGTGCAGACACCTGTGCCGTGAGCTAAGTTCAGCCAGTGTTCATAGGAAAGGATGCTGAAAGGCCATTTAGGGTCTGCTGAACATGTGGCGTAACTACCTGATGATCCCTTCTTTTTCCTCGTCTTCCTGGGCACACAGCTGGACTACATTGCCCAGGCTCTCTTTGCAGTTAGCTGTGTGACATGTTTTAGCCAGTGGAATGTGGGCACAGGTGCTAACCCTAGGCCTGACATGTGAAAACCTCACGTACTCTACAGTCTGTCTTGGGTTGTTGTCTTGACACAGAGGAGTAAACAAACTTGAAAACCATGCACTGAAGTTGCAAAGCCATAAAATGGAAAGGACTTGAATCCCTGAATCACTGCCGAGAGAGTCCCCAGTGATCAGAAACATCCCTATTGGGCTTCATGCAAACTAGAAAAATAGGTATACTGCATTTGAGCTTTATACACATTTTTGAGCTTGTGTTTGTTTCAGTAGCTAGTATTACTTCAACTAACTCAGAATCCAACCTGACTTCCTTTAGCAAAGTTCTTGGTCTAACACCTCCTTGGAGCCTAACTGAGCCAATTGTTAAGCTAATGACTTCAGGGGCAAACCCATCCTTCTGTCCTTGGCTCCATGCATCCCTGGGCTGGGACTCTGCAAGCCACATTTCTGCTTTGCCCCCCCCTTCCCCCCCATTAAGCTGTGCCTTAGGGAAGACTTGAGAGAGACTTGCAAGGCTGGGAGAAGGGAGGAGGTGTCTGTCTGCTCCTGTCTGTCGGCTTTCCTGTTCCGTTTCCTGCTTCCATCTCTGGCTGTGTCACTGCACCATACTTGATGCCTGATACTCCAGCAGCTGAGCTTCATCCCAGTAGCAGCCATTTTTCCATCGCTCAAAGCACTAGCCTCATTATCTACCTCTGGGAGGCCAGCACCTTCTCTTATGGTTTTAAGTTTTAACAATTCCAATCCCTTTCTTGTGTTCCCCCAGCCCTACAGATGGGGCTGCTTCCTGCTCTGTGATGCCTCAGTGTTCCCCTTTCACATTTAGTCTCTAGTTAACAATTCTGTGGGTTAAACTACCTCTTAGAAACCACACCAGTCAGTTTGTCTCCTGAATGGGCCCTGATGGATACACCAATACACTCTGAGCTGCCTAGAGTTCCTCAGTGGTCCCAATGGTACCAATAATGCAGAATGAGCTAAAGAGAGGACCTTCATCTTTCTCCATCCCACATCCATTCCTTTCCTACCTTTTGCTGCATCCAGAGAAGAAGTAGAGAACAAAACATGCCCCCTGCCTCCTGCTGGCATCCAGCGAACCTCACCCAGGGCTGCAAACTGGAGAGATGAGGACCCAGCAGACCCACATAGCATCATTTGGACAGTCACATGTTGGGGCAGAGCAGGGAAGCCACAGAAAGGCATTCCCTGCTGCCACCCTTCAACACCCTACTTCCAAACGGCCACCCTATTTACCCCTCTCTCTGGTTTAGATTCCACACCAGAGTAGGGGACACGCAGCCTGGAAAGAAGGGCTGCTCTAAGACTGGAAGCTCCTTAAAGACCAAATTTTGTGTATCTGTGTCCCCCATCCAAGGCACACAATTCTTCAAGGAACAAATACGAGCTTGTGTCCAAATAGCTCTTTAGAGCAGTGGTCCCCAGCTTTTTTGCCACCAGGGACCGGTTTCATGGAAGATAATTTTTCCACTGAAAAGTAAGGGGTGGCGGGGAGGCAGAGCTCAGGCGGTGATGCCAGTGTTGGGAAGCGGCTGTAAATATAGATGAAGCTTCATGTTCACCTGCCACTCACCTCCTGCTGTGTGTTTGCCCCTGCTCTGCCCTCGTTCCTAAGTTTCATGGAAGACAATTTTTCCACAGATGGGGTGGGGGGTCTGCAGCCCAGGAGTTGGGGACAGTAGCTTTAGAGAATGCATGTTTGCATCCATTCTCCTTGCTTTACACACAAAAGACATTCAGTAAGGCTATACAGACTGGACTGGACTTAGATTGGGAGAGAGCTTCCGGCTAAGAAGCCTTACCCTCTTCCCCCAGGGAGAGCATGTGTAATCCCCTCCCCTGTGCGTCCACAGCTCTTGATGCTATTTGAGCCCTCACCATGCAGAGTTGCAATTTATTTGCTTCCTTGTCTGCCTTCCCAATATACCAAGAACTTCCCAAATACATAGTCACGATGTATTTTTTATTTTTGTATCTCCAGGAGTGGTACCTAGTAGGTATTCAAAGGACAGGTAAATAAATTAAAGAACAAACTCTAGCCTAATGGAGGAAACTTTCCACCAAAAAGAATTCTATAGCTCTAAGTACGTTAACTTTGAGACAAATAAATGAATAAGAAATGTGGCATCTTAGCTCTCTAAAGGAGCCTAGATGGGCATCAATTCCATCTTTCCAATGTAGGAAAAAATCCTCCAAAAGATTCCAGATTTGAATCTTTGATTTAAATCAGAAATCCTGCAATCAGAAGTTTATTACCTGAATAAAACAGTCCATTCCAGCGTTGGACAGCTTTTATTATTAAAAATGGTCTTCCTTCTAATCAGCCTAAACCTTCCTTCTAATAACCTCTCTGGACCCTAGTTGTACCCTCTGAAGAAAACATCACTAAAGTACTCCTAATTCATAGCAGAGATTCTTTCTAGAAGATGCCACGGTTCTCCCCACCCCCTGGTCCTCCCCGGACTATTTCAGATCTGTTGCTTCTGGCAAGTACCTTGCACATCTCACATCAAGGGAGTTCACTTTCCTGCCTTTAGGTGAGATTCTCAGATATCTATCCTAGTCCATCCTGAAGGCTATCCACAGAAAAGACACACAGTCCATTTTCCTGTTTTTGGTCCTAATGCTGAAAGATCCCAGCTCTCAGCTCCAACCTGAATTTATTTTTCAGTCTCTGTCTCTTCCTTCAATGAAGAAAGAGAACTTCTTTGGCCCTTGTCCACTCTATGAAGAATAACTAATTCCTCTCTTTCCCTCCTCCCCCACTGCATGCCCTTGGCAACCCAGCCTTCTCTTTTATGAGCTGATTCATAGGTTCTGAGTGAAAAGAGCCCTTCCTCAAGCACTCGCTACTGCCACGTGTGGGTGAGTCTGCAGTATCCCAGGGACCAATGGAGCAGGAAGTCGTGACTCAGTGCACTGTGCCAGCATGACCCAGGACACATCATGAGTCCCTTGTGCCCAAAACGTCAACACTTGGACAGCCACGTGTGGGAGCACCACCTCCACTTGGGGACAGAAGGACGTGAGAACCAGCAGGTCCCTCCGGCAGACTTATTGTGGACTCCAACCCTCCCAGCACCGGCCCCCATGCCGTGAGCTTAATTACTTTGCAAGAGGACAGTTTGTAGCTGGACTTCCTCTTTGTTCTCAGAGAAAGCTGAGAGTGGGCAACAGAACAAAGGCAGGTTTTTGCAGAACACAGGCAGGAGAGAACCCATGCTGCGAATCTGGGTCTGGGTCCATGTGGGGAGGGGGTTGAGGGGCTCGAGGATGGGGTTCAGAGGGAACTAAATCCCCACCTGAGTGTGCAAGCAGCCCCCTAACTGGGATCCCATTAGACCCAGCAATATCTGAACTGATTTATGGAAGCTTAGAGGAAAAAATGCCTTGGGGGCTTCTTCTTTTGAAAAGGGGTCTCCTTTTCTACTTCAGGAAAACGCACTGAGTTGAAAGGGGTGTAAACTTTGTTTTGCTCACCTGATCTAGGGCTTTAACTCTCATTATCAGAAGGTTCTTCTTCATGTCTAGCCTAAATCCTTCAAGCTACTTTGTGAGATGAGCCTTTGGAGACTCATAAATGGCTACTGGGGCTTTTTATAATGGAGCAGGATCAGTGGTCCCCTCACTCCTTGGACTCCCCTTCTCACCTGTCTGAGAAGAGGCCCCGTTGGCACATTAACTCTTGAGGTGACTCTGTGAGGCCACCAACATCAGCAAGGGAAGGTGTGTGTGTAGGGGCAGTATCCAAGCTGAGGAACCTGGACTAGCACAGCCGGCCCCCACAGAGGACTGGCATGGCCAGCAGGGCTACGGAGACAGGCAGGGAGAGGACACAGAAGTGGGGAAGAGGAGAGAAAAGCAGAAACGTGCAAGGAGAAATTCCCAGGTGCCCATGGAAGACTGACCACTCCACAGGTGATGGATCTTCATGGCTCCCCTCCTACACCCTGGGTTCTGTGGCTCCATGAAATTCTTTTCTTCCTGGAAGGGCCTTCAGCTGCTCTGTTTTCCTCAGGCACAATGCGCACATTTACGGGTCACAAGACCTTTCCTGTATATCAAGGTCACTTCTAAATCATCCTTTGGACTCTTTTCTGCAGCAAGGCTCTCTCTTCTTTCAGCGACCAATGGAGCCAGGAAGTCGTGGCTCTGTGCACTGTGCCAGCCTGCCCCAGGACACATCATGAGTCCCTTGTGCCCAAGACGTCACCGCTTGGACATTGTAAAGAAAGAGGAGGAAAGGAAATGGATGAATTGAATGTGTAACTGGAACTAGGAATGAGGGAACTGCCTTACGTGGACGTTCTCATTTCGTCCTCCTAGCCACCCTCAAAAGTGGGTGAAATTTTATCTCCAAAGGGTTAGAACCTTTTCTCACATGGGGGACTAAGCCTGGGGAAATGGAACCAATTGCCCTGAGTCAGAGCTGATGAGCGGTGGCTGTCAGATTAAGCCCTGGATCCATCAGACCCCAAAGCCAGGGCCTCACGGTACCTCCACCAGCTTTGAGTCTCTTCTGCCATCCCTGGGCCAGCCCCGTGACCCCCACATGCCTTTAGCTCTGCCACCGATCTGAGCACCTCATTTAGATCTGAGCATACAGAGAAGACAGCTTCATGCAGCCAGCTCGGAAGGCTCGAGATAATCCCTGGCTCTGGGGCCAGACTCATGCAAAAGACTAGGGAGGAGGATGCCAGAAGAAGAGGAGGTGTCTGAACGGAAACTTTGGCCACAGCCCACGAGGCTCAAGGATGAGGAAGGGGCCCCAACTCATCCAATAGCAGATCTTCTGTGGAAATCACAGGGTGTGGTGCCTGTGGCCCAACCCCCGTCATTGCCGTCATGGTGTCAGGGAGATGCATTTCCCAAATGTGATGGGTTCCCAAATCCCCATTTTCCTCCTTAAAGCATACCTGCGAATCCTGGTGAGATCTCTGGGTACATAAAACACTGTGGAGACAATATCCAGGCCTGGAATCACAGGCTGTCAAAGCTGGACAGGATCTCCGGGTTCATCTAGCCAAACCTCTGTGTCAGAGCCCCAGGAATTAGCAACCCAGAGCGGGAAGGTGTCCCCCAAGTTGGCACAAGGTGAACTCAATCCCAGGTGTCCCAGACCAGATGACCTATTTAGATCTACTTCCAGCTCCGAGGTGCTGTGGGGCAGGAGAAATGGCTGCCCCGGGAAACCAGGACAAAGCCCAGCACTCACCCTGATCCAGGAGCTAGTCGCTGCCTCCCCTAAATGTAGCCAGGCTTCCTACCACTCCAGTGTCACCGCTTCCCACCGCGACCCAGCCGAAGAGGACTGCTATTCCCTTCCGGATCGCCAGCATCCTAGGAACACAGCCTAAGCTTGTGTTCCTCCCCGTTGTTTCTGAGCTGTCCAGGTGGAAGGAGGCAGGAAGAAGACTGTGTATGAGGGAGAGGCGGGTGGTGAGTTCGAGGGCAGAGCTAGGGCCATGGAGTGAGGTGGTGAGGACGAAGCTCTGTGCAGAGCTCTAGGAGAATGAATAACCATGGAGAGGCCCATCCGATGATGGGGACTCTATTTCTCTATCTCTTTGGCCCTGATCTGTAGGGGCCCCTTTTTCAAGGCTCAGAGATCCCATGACAGACTCTGACTTCAGTTTTGTTTGTTTGTTTGTTTTTAATGTCAAGAAAAAAAGCAACTGGAAGCTTAGCTGAGAAGAGGATTTTTTTAGCCCACCTGGAGAAGGCCTAGACCACTTCGCTGGTGCACTGTCTGCCCAGGAGCCCCTCCTCCCCCTGCGAGCCTGGCACCTGCCCTCGAGTGCCCCCCCCCCAGCCCACAGAGCAGGCTGGCCCTCCTGGTCCCCAGGGTGTGCGAGCTTCCTCCAAACCTATCTGCCGCCCACGGGCTTCCATGTCAGGTTATAAAACAGCTGGCCGGCCCACAGTTTCCCCAAACATGCTCAAATATTATCTTACCATGGAGGGGGTTATCTGACACAATGATCTTGCTGCGTAGCTCAGAAAAATACCCTGACAGCCACAAAAAGGTAAATAGAGACACCAAACTCCCGCCAGCGGGGCCAGCAGCAACACGACCCCTTGCCTGTCAGCTCTGGGACAGTTCTGAAGTGTAAACACTTCTCCTCTTCCTCCTGTTTCCCCCTCTTCTCTCTCTGTTTTCTTTCCTAAGGATTAAAAAAGATTTCATTTTCATTGTTCCGTAGATGGAAAGGGAGGTCTTTCTGAGACAATGCCAAGCACTATGTGTTCCTTACGGTTTGGAAATCACTTGAAACACTGTGTCCCCTCCCCACCAACCATCCCGCGCTGAACCCCCAGCCCCTCAGAGTTTTCCCGTCAGAGCCCTGTGAAGGCCGCTGCAGAAGCAGAGTATTTTTCCAATATGCCCTGGCCATCTAGAAGCCAGAAAGGCCCGTGCACACACTGCCTTCCTATTTGAAATGGGGCTGAGGGTAGGTGAGCAGGGTAAAAGCTGGAAGGAGACTGCAGCATTACACGGTCTCTCTTTTCTCTTCTGGAGGAAGCCAACTTATTATATATGTTGAGGGATGGGGCACAGCCAGAAAGAGAGAGCAGGGTCTTGCTGACATCTGGTTACACCCGATTTGCTCCCGCCCCACCCCAGATCCATTTTCTACTCTGTGCTGTGCCCCGGAGGCTGATCCCTCAAAGCTACTGCCCCCATTGCCTTCGGACACCTGGCTGGATTCAGCTGGGGCTCTCCAGGAGGCAAGTGGCGCGGGGAAGAAGAACGAGGTTCCCCCTTGTTGTGCTGCGGTTCTGGCAGCAGCCAAGTGCATCCAAAGCAGCAGTCGGGAGACAGCCTACAGGACACTGTTCCCTCCACTTGCCTCTGCAGCCCACGAGGTGGTAACAGCTTCCTGCTGCTGCTAGTCTCTGGAGCCTCAACTTCCCCTGTGTGCCCCTTTAACATCCTGCCCTCACTTGCACAAGCAGCCTCTTCATTTAAAAAACAAAACAACGTCCCCCTCTGTTGCCCAGACTGGAGTGTAGTGGTGCGATCTTAGCACTCCAGTGATCCTCCTGCCTCAGCCTCCTGAGTAGCTGGCACTATTGGTGTGCACCACTGTGCTCGGCTAATTTTTTCTTGTTTTTTATACAGGGGTTCAACCTGGTCTTGAACTCCTGGCCTCAAGCGATCCTCCCACCTCAGCCTTCCAGAGAGTGCTAGGATTATAGACGTGAGCCACTGAGCCCGCTCTATTCACATTTGTGGTTTTTTTTTTTTTTTTGAAACAGGATCTCGTTCTGTTGCCCAGGTTGGAGTGCAGTAGTGTCATCATAGCTCACAGCAGCCTCAAACTCCTGGGCTCAGGAGATCTTCCTGCCTCAGCCTCCTGAGTAGCTGGTACTATAGGTGTGTACCACCACACCCAGCTAATTTTTTTTCATTTTCTTTTTTTTTTTGTAGAGATCAAGTCTCACTATGTTACCCAGGCTGGTCTCAAACTCCTATTCTCAAGCGATCCTCCATCTCAGCCTCCCAAATATTTAAGTCTTTTCATTTGAACCATCTGGAATTTTCTGCAAGGACCCCGCCTGGTCTACCTGTGCATGTTCAATGCAAGTGCAAAGGTTAAAAATGGAGGGGGGATGACCATAAGGTCATACTGTGATCGGGAGGGAATAGGAAATATAGCTGGGCCGATGCTTCCATCGCAGATGCCCACTGGAGATGGCCTTAGAGCAGACCTTTTCAAAGTGTGGTCCCCAAACCAGCAGCATCAGCATCAGCATCGCCTGGGAACTTGTTAAAAATGCAAATTTGGGGACCCCACCCCAGACCTGCTGAATCAGAAGCTATGAAAGTGGAGTCCAGCAATCTTAATTTTAACAAGATTTAGGCCAGGCGCGGTGGCTCACGCCTGTAATCCTAGCACTCTGGGAGGCCAAGGCGGGAGGATCGCTCAAGGTCAGGAGTTCGAAACCAGCCTGAGCAAGAGCGAGACCCCCATCTCTACTAAAAATAGAAAGAAATTAATTGGCCAA
>CAUYRT010014906.1:0-27013 GCA_963574885.1 Lepilemur ruficaudatus | reverse complement strand
CAGCGGTGGAGATGATCGCAGTTAGTCCAAATGCACTATTGATCTTCGTGTCTGAACACGAGAGCTTCATCACATCAGGGTGGAAGCAGTAGGAGTGGCGGAGCACATGGCTGCGGCAGAAGGACAGTCGCTTAAGAAGCACCACTGGAGGTATTATTATCAGTGTTCCCCTGGTGAGGATTGCTGCACCAATTTGTGCTATTTTAAGGTCAGTTAAGATAGAGGCATATCTCAGAGGTTTAGAAATGGCCACAAAACGATCAAAGGCCATAGCCAACAGCACTGAGGATTCTATGACTGTGAAAAAATGAATGAAGAACATCTGTGATAAACAAGCATTGAAGCCGATTTCATGGGCATTGAGCCAGAAGATTGCCAGCACTGTCACCAGAGTAGAGATGCATAAGCCAATGTCAGTGGTGGACAACATGGAGAGGAAATAGTACATGGGCTTGTGGAGGCTGGGCTCAGTGAGGACTGCAGATAGGATCAAGGTATTCCCAGAAAGGGCAATTAAATAGAGGCAGCAGAAGGGGATGGAGATCCAGGCATGGGCCCATTCAAATCCAGGGACCCCAGTCAGGAGGAAAGTAGTGGAAGTGGAGTTCTGGAAGGTTGGCATATGGAAGATGTGCTCTGTGGGAGCAGAATTCTCTTGTAATATCTTCATGTCCTGAGATCAAATATTATTTATACATTAATATTATATTATCACTTTTATTTTTAATACAAACTTTGGCATTTATTATTTATAATTTTACATTCTTAGCCACCTTTTTTTAAATTTCAGGATATTATGGTTACATGTATGACTTTGCCACACCCAAACCATGATTTGAGGTGTGCCCTTCCCTCCCTACAATGCCACCTTTCTGAGTGCATGTGATTTACTCTTTAAATATATTATTAGATCTTTTTAGCATTTCCACATGAGGAAATGGCTTATTTTGTATTAATCTTTGCTTAATATAGTGCCTTACTTAATAGATATTTATTGTTGGTCAGTTGTTTATTTTTCTTGTTCTTTTGGTCACTAATTATTAGTAATTTGCCTAGGAGGAGAATTGACTAATTTTGTAATAAGAATTGAGGACTTATTTTGTACAGTTAATAAGTGAAAGTTATATTACCCTTATTTATTAAGAAGACTCATGTTTACTTCAGAGAGAGCATGAAACTATGAATCTACCCTAGAAAATGCCAGCTCACTCTTAGTGTTTACATGTGCTAACTTGAGGAAAAGTCTTCCCATTCCAATGACTCTAGATAGTAATGCCTTCTTAACCATAAAATCTGGTTTAGTATTATGAAATTTGCCACTATTGTTAAAATCAAGGTAAAAATAGCTGTCCTACTTATTCTTAACACTAATTCCTACCTTTAGGAAAAATTACATGTTATATGAATTGATTACATAATATGTGAGAGGCTTTGTTCTCAATGCTTATTCTCATAACAAGATGAAGAGAGAGATACTATTATTGAAGAACTACAAACTGAAGTTATCATAGAGGTATATAACCTGTAGTTGAGAAGTCTAAATACATTGCTCCTGGTTACAAAGCCTGAAAGTGATGTAGTTTGGGTTTGAATCTGATACAACATGACTCCTCTTGGGGCTGTGTTATCAAACACTATGGTATATATTTCAACTTTAAAAGAAAACATATAGCTGGGCATGGTGGCTCATGCCTGCAATCCCAGCAGTTTGGGAGGCTGAGGAGGGAGGATCACTTGAAGCCAGGTGCTTGATAACAGTCTGGTCAATATAGTGAGATGCAATCTCCAAAAAAAAGAAGAAGAAGAAAAAGAAGAAGAAGAAGAAGGAGAAGGAGAAGGAGAAGGAGAAGGAGAAGGAGAAGGAGAAGGAGAAGGAGAAGGAGAAGAAGAAGAAAAAGAAAACACAAAAGTTAAAAATATGTGAAATTTAGAGGCTAATAACATACTTGGAAGCATATCTGAAACATAGAAATCATTGATAGAGATAATGCATTTGGTATATTGTAAAGATAGTAATGAAAACATGATAATAGAAAAAATGAATGAATCATGAATGAGCAATTCCTGTTAGAAAAATTAGTAGTGGTAAATTATTGTAAGTTAAAAGCTTCAATATCACTAGCAATATGAAAGTTATATTTAAAATGCTATTTATAATTTATTAAAGATTATAAAGTATCATTATGATAAAAACTAATACTCTTATTGTTGGCTGATATATATTACAAAGAAGTAGAAGTGTCATCTGGCAATATAATTTTGAATCTTTAAGACTAAATTTCACTTGAGTAAGCATTTCCATTTCTCATAATTTATTAATAATAACAGCTACCAGTAATGAAACGTTTATTGTACATCACATACACTATTCATTAATTTAGTTTTTTAACAAATATTGCGTGTCTATTATAGCCATTTATTTAATCCTCAAAATAAACTTATTATAATTACATTGTTCTGGATAATGTTTCGAGATAATGTAATATAATATTGATCAGAAATGTGCTAAATTTATTAAATTTAGAAAAGGGGCTTTTTGGCTTACTCCTTACATGTATTACAAGGACCAAGACAAGTTGCTAGACCTTATTGTTAAAGGTACATAATAACCTAATGATACATGAATAACAAATACATTTTATACTTACAAATTCTTTCGATGTACTCTAATACACTTTAATATCTTATGCTATTCTGTAATCCAGAGACACATTCAATAATCCCTAAAAATAATAATACCAGATTCCATTTCATGGTAAAAAAGATAAGATAAATAGTAAAAAGATTAGAGGCAAAGATGAAGGAAATTAAAAATTCAGGGCACATTAAAGAATTGTTTTCATAGGATCTGAGTTGAATCCAGATTTTGAGGAAAATCAGCCACAATTAGATGGCGATTTAGTCAAAGCAGTATAAACAGAACTTTCTGAGAACCATAATGCCCTGTTTCTACTGTTTAAAAAGGCAGCACTGAACTGCCAACATATTGCATACAATTTAATATGTTTTTATTTGTACAGATGAGTTTATGTTGGGTCTTTATTTCATTGTATGAATTTTAGAAGTAGTGCCTGTAGAGTGTTAAAATTATTTTGGGCACGGTGATTTTATCGCTGTGTTAACTGAATGCAGTTTTGGAAGGTTGGATGGAAATATGGACTAGGATAATGTCATTTCAAGTGTGGTCCATGGACCAATGCCCTTCTGTGAACCGTTTGTTACCAGTCTACCAGGATACAAGAACAGGGATTTAGAGCAACAATTTCTAAAATTTTACAGGAATTTGACATTGTCAGGATATATATAAATGTAATTAGTAGAATTTTATGGATGAAAAGATGATACATAAGGCTGGAAGCTGTCATACTTGCAAGGTGAGTCACGTACGGCTCAAGTTAGTATCCATTTCATGGCAAATTGAAATACAAATATTAAAAGTTTGGTTCTGCATTACATATAGCTTAAGGACAGTTGAATGAGATTATATATTGGATTATAAGTGAGGGTATAGATCTATCTGTCTAGGAAAGAAGGAATGGAAACTATAATATTACAGTTTTATGCTATGTGTTCTATAATATTGTGGTTATCAGAGGCTGAGGCAATTGGGGGAGAAGGGGTTGAAGAGACATTGGTCAAAGTCTCTTTGTATTGGTCAAAGTTTTGTATCAAAGGATACAGAATTGTAGTTAGAAGGAATAAGTTATAAGAGACCTGTTGTACAGCTTGGTGAATATTTTTAATGATGACATATTGTATTCTTGAAAATGCTAAGGGGGTGAATGTTGTGTTCTCACCAGAAAAATGGTAACTACATGGGTTAATATATATGTTAATTAGATAAATTTAACCATTCCATAACATATATATACTTCAAAACATCATGTTTTACATGATGGATATATACAATCATATCTGTCAATTTTTTAAAAATTAAATAAGTAAATTTGAAACAATGATGTGCATAAGATAGTGAGCACAGTTTCTGTCACGCATTGCTGAAATAAAACATCCACACAAAAATGTCTTGGAAACAATGAAGTTTGGAAATTCAATATAGGGACCAGGCCTGGTGATTGAAAATAACTTACAGTGAGTATAGTCAAGAGCTCAGATTACCTGAAGGCCAGAAGACAGAAGTGAGCAGGAAGATTCTTACCTTTCCAGATGTGGAGAACTAGTGGTGATACTAATGATGGTGCTGAAGAAGTGCCAGAGATTTGGAGGGCAATTGGTGTCCTTACTTTACTTTTAAGAAATTTTTTCTTGATTCCCTTTATGCTAAATTGATCTTGGTGGGGGTAAAAACCTTTAGAATACTTTATTATAAACAAAACCAAGTGCTGTTCTGAGAGCAACTCCTTGATTTAGCCTTTATAGGGACATTTTTCCCTAGTGGACAGGTTTAGGTCTGTAAGGATAACTCTCTTATATTTATGAATGGATAATTTTAATAAGGAACCCTGACAGGGTACTTATTTAACCATCTGGGATAAAATTTCCTTGGGGAGAATTCTGAGCCATTCTTCTATGTTCAACACAGGTAGATCAGCTGTTCTCTGGCAATGTTTAAAAAAGTAAAAATAAAATAAAATAAGCCATTTTTGCAGCAAGAATTCTGTGAGCGTGTGTATGTGTCTGTGTGCTATGCATGCACATGCATAAGTGTTAAAAATTGCATTGCTCCTTGCAGCATGCATGTTCGGTATGAAGATCAAGTATTTTACTTGGCTCTTCTTCTGTCATGTGATTTTTGTAAATATTTTACTAAACAGACTTTCCTGTTTAACTAAGTAGAGTATCAGATATTTCCATATTATCCTGAAACATAGGAGGTATAGAATTACTGTTTGTTAAATGGATTCCTACGAATCAGAGACAAGTAGCAAAGTAGAACTACAAAGGCAAGGAGGCTCCATAGGCATGGTTGTTTCAACGCAAGAAGGAAGTTTTGGCAGTGCATGCAATAAAATGAAAACTATTTCCAGAACAATGTTTCGGTTATTTTTATAGCATGAAAGCAATTAATATTTACACTACATTTGATATTTATATTGTTTTTAATATTTAATATTTACATTTAGTACTCAAAATAAACTTATTATAATTACATTGTTCTGGATATTTATAGTTGTTTTCTGTTAGGTTTTCTTATTTAATATTAGTTGTAAAATAATAAGCATTTCTTTTATATCATTTCATTGAGAGATAATTTACCTAGAAGAAAATGCATCCGCCTTATGTGTATATTTTTATGAGTTTTGACAAATTTATACACCTGTGTAAAAGTAATGACAATTGGAACATGGAACATTTCCATCATCTCTAAAACTCTATTATTCTCCGTGTCACATAATCCTCACCTACTCTGGCTCTGAGCAAATGTTGGTCTATTTCACTTTATGTCACTCTGTGTTAGATTCATTTTTTCTAGAATTTCATATACTTGGAATTAAATAGAACATACTCTTGTTATGGTCTTCTCTGGCTCGGCATGGTGTTTTGAGTTTTCCCCATGCTGTCTTTGTCAATAGTCTACTCATTTTTTCCTATTCAGCTGTTGATGAAAATTTTGTGTTGTTATAAAGGTTTACAAACATACAGGTCTTTGTGAGAACATACTTCCTTGAGTAGGTAACAGGAGGAATACCTGTGTATTTGTCAGGGTTCTCCAGAGAAACAAAACCAATAATGTGTGTGTGCGTGTGTGTGTGTGTGTCTAGAGGATGGCCAAGGAGAGAGGTTAATTTTAAGGAATTGGCTCATTTGGCTGTGGTGGCAGGCTGGAGATCCAGGGAAGAGTTGACGGTGCATCTTAAGTCCAAAGGCAATCTGGAGACAGATACCTTCTTCCTCAGGGGACCTCAGTCTTTAGTTTTGTAAAGCCTTCAACTGATTGAATGAGGCCTACCCACATTGTAGGCTTAATATGCTTTACCCAGTGTCTACTGATTTACATGTTAATATCATCTAAACAGTATTTTTACAACGTCCCAACTGTTGTTTAACCAAATATCTGGGCACCGCAGTATAGCCAAATAGACATAGAATTAACCATCATAATCTGCATCACCTTTTCCACTAAATTAATATATCAATCACAGGAATAATTAGTAGTTGATTGAAACTCCCTGTATTATAGCTACAATATTTAGGTCATTCCAGGATGTCTTCAGAAAGTCTTGATTCTGTCTATACCATTGGCCACCAAGCAAGCAGAGCAGGGTGGATAAGGGTAGAAAGTGCATGACTATCTTGTATAATCCCATTGCCCTTTCTCCTGTCCTTCTGTGAGTTTGATACATAATTCAGCTTCAGCTAAATAAATAACCATTTCTTTATTTCATAATATTATGGGGGTATACTTTGGTTACATATACTGCCTTTGTGCCACCTGAATCAGAGCTACAAGCATGCCCATCCCTCAGAAAGTGAATTTACTAATCCTCTCCTCCCCTTTCCCATCTGCCTGACACTCAATGAATGTTACTTCCATATGTGCACCTAAGTATTGATCAATTAGTGCCAATTTAATGGTGAGTACATGTAGTGCTTGTTTTTCCAACCATTTCTTTTCTGTGTTTTTTAAATAGTTTCAACATTTACATCTTGGAATTACACTATGATTCATTCCAGATTAGAATTTCAGCTTTATCCTTTGCTGTCCCTCATTTCTCCAGTATCCCCGAAACTATTTTTGACAGATGTGTGCTATGTCTTCTGCATGTGACATCAAAGAAGGGCTCCAGCAGAGAGGATAAAATGCACATTGAATGAATACTCAATTCAAGACAATGTGTTTACTAGCTAATAGAAAATAAACTGCAGAAGCTATGGGTTTTTAAATTGACCTAGCACATAGGTCAATCAGAACTATATATCGGAGATGATATTGGAAAAAAGTGTTTTTTTAAAAGATGTGGAACTATGATTTTAATATAAATTAAAACCAACAGAACAAGGAATGTGGTATTTTAGAGTGATAAGTAGCATGATTCAACTTGAAGTTGACTTGATGCAGCTGAAGAACGGTGAGGAAGCAAGCCTAGTTGGAAACCTGGTTAATGAAGTAGATAAACATGCATTTTATTTCAAGGCTAGAGACATCAATAGGATACATCCTTCCGAAAGAAAAATCTTGATTCACTTTCCCCCATTAATTGTTGGAATGCCAGTGTACTAGATGGATCAGTTGAAGAGAGAAAAAGGAAGGAAGCACAGTTAGGGGCTGGTGTACTAGTTTATGAAGAAATGAATATATATAAATTGTAGTATTAGGACTCAGAAAAGCAGTGACAAAGAAGCATAGGTTTGCATTTTGGCTTTTCTACTTGCTGTGTATAGTAAAAAGTCAGTACACTTTAGCTGTGATTATGATTATAATATGTAAGCATTATTCCATAATCATCTCATTGAATGTACTGTATTAGAATATATGAGTTTTTGCTATTGAACAAATTTTCCTTTGGGTTCTAATTTCTGCTTGATCTTTTCTAAGAAGGTCAACAAAAGTTGGAGATACCTTATCCAAATTTTTGTTTTCATCTTATGAATTCCCAAATATGTACAAGAACATCACTTCTTTGCCATTATCTTGCTTACTTGCTCAGTTCCAGCTAGAGAGGTCTCAGTCAAATATCTTGAATTTTTTCTTTAGCAGGTTCAGCTAGAAGCACATTTTGTCATGCTGTAGTCCATTAAAGATCTCAAAGTAAAAGTCCCTGAATACTAGCATTCTTATTTGTCCTATCTTTCTTAATTTCTAAGCAGCTAATAGGCATGTAGAATTACCAGAGGAAAAGTCTCCCATACATAAAAATCAAGAAGTATAGCCAAATTTCTAAACCAAATCATAAATCAATTCTTTTATATTATAGCATTGTTAAGCAAAAGATATTCCTTAAGCTACTAACACAAATCTTATCTAAATTCCCTTAAGGGAAGCTGATGCAGAAAGAATACAGAAGAAAAATAAGTTTTGTATTTTCATAATCTCCATACCTAGGTACAGATAGAACCTATACATTTAAAACACAGGAAAAAAATCTCCCATGAAGAGCAAAACTGTGACACAATACTTCTTACATTCTTCCACAGAGTTGCTTCTAAAATAATGCTTTCCACCATGCACCTCTGGAAATGCTTTCAACGCAGATATCACTACAACTAAGAGGTAAAATTTTACTTTTATATTATGGACCAGCACACTACTATGTGCATTATTTTATAATTTTTTTGCTCATGTTTGTGTTTTATACAGTAGAGTTTAATTTTCTTGAGTGCAGGGGAATATGTTTTATTGCCTTTTTAATTTCTATTGTTTCCCACAAGGCCAAACATAACGTACACCAGCAGTCACTGATGCGCCAATAATCTGAATCTTGAAAAACAAAAAAAATAAGTCCCCATTTGTAATGTTTGCCAATTCCCATGGTGTAAATATTCTCATTACGAGTGATTTCAAGCTACTAATATCACATCACTGAATGCAGAGTTGGAAAGAGATGCACACAATCTCGAAGCTGATGTGCACCAGCTCCGACACGCTGCTGCCCCCTGTGTTTGTGAGATGTGTGGGATGTTTCTATCTATCACCACTTTTCCAGTGGGAATAAAATTGATGTGATTCTCTTCAGGTTTCCATCTCTTTTTACCTCTGAATTTTCTTTACTATTTTATGCAACTAAAGTTTTTTTTTAAAGCAAAAATTTTTAAAGCCTCTTAAATCAGTATAGTTACCTTAAGTCCCCTTTTAGGAAACAAACATTTTGGGTATAGCTCTGTATTACTGAGTATAGGCTGAGAACCATGAATTCTTTACATTGGTTCTTTGGTTGGTTAAGGGAGCTATGTAGATCCAAATGCACCCCTCCACGGCATTTGTGAAACCTCTGAAGTTGTATGGAAAATAATGTGATGTGTTTATCTCTGAAGAAGGTCCATGGATTGCATTAGATTCCTAAGGGATCATGTGCAGAAAAAGGTTAAGAACCTATGCCCTATGCTTCCTGGTAATCTACTTCATGATATTTTCTAGTTCTCCAAAGTTTCCATTCCCTGTAATAAATTAACAATTATGCCTCATTTCTGAAGTTTTTCTTTGTAGTTTCCAACATTGGATAATGATTTTACACATCATGACATAGCTATTGCTACCTTTTTAAATTATGGATTATCCATGAAGAAGACAAGCTAAAGCATAATTTAAGAAGGCTGCCAAAACTTTTGAAGACATGGTATGAATTCATGGAGATTCATGTCTTACTTTTGATTTCATAACATTTCTGATAGATGCCTTTGATAGATATTGTGATACAATGGTGAGGAGCAGGGCATCTGAGACACAGGGCACCTGGGTTCAAATTTCAACCCTGCCTCATGATATTCATATGGCTTTTAGTGGCCTAGATATCTTTATACCGATCTCTTCATCTGTAACATATAATTAATACTATTACTTATTTCATTGTACGACTTTAAAAAATAAGTGAAATATATCTTAAGAGCAGTTAATATAGCACCTAGCATGAAACAGTCAATAAATGATTGTTGCTATGAGTATTATTTTTGTTATTTCATTATTATTATTTCCCTAATTAAACTGTAAAAGTCTTGTGGTGACATATCATACTTATATTTTGTGACTGAAAATACAAAAATATTTACTAAGTACTTGGTGGATAAATGAAAAATATTTAAAAAAATCCAATAGGCAGTAACCTACCACAGTTGCTTTTCTACAGTGAAAGTCATTTATACCAGGTTTTCCTCAAACTTAATAGTCTCTGTTTATTTTGTAAGGAGCAGACTGAGGATAGCCTTGCGGATCTGTTTAGTTTTTACACTATAGATGATGGGATTGAGCACAGGAGGCAAAAGCAGGTACACGTTGGCCATCATTGAATGGACCACTTTAGGGGCGGACTGACCATAGCGATGCACCAAGGACAAGCTCAGCATTGGGATGTAGAAAATAGCAACTGCTCCTATGTGGGACACACAGGTGCTAAAGACCTTGTGCCGTTCTTCAGGGGAGGCAATGCTGAGGACAGAGTGAATAATTAAGATATAAGACAGAACAATGCATGGTGTATCTATTCCTGTAGTCAGGATTAAATCAATTAATCCACAGATGCTATTAGCCCAAATGTCTGAACATGCTAATTTAATCACATCTGGATGGTAACAGTAGGAATGGGAAAGGACATTCATTCTGCAGAAATGGAGAGGCTTAAGGAGCAAGAGTAGTGGTACTATTAATACTACAGTACGTGTAATCATTAGGATACCCATCTGAATGATTCTGGAATGAGTGAGAATGGTAGTGTACCTCAGAGGATCACAGATTGCCACATAGCGGTCAAAGGCCATGGCCAACAGAACCCCAGATTCCAGGAAAGTGAATCCATGAAGAAAAAACATCTGGACAATGCAGGAATCTAGACTGATTTCACGTGCATCAAACCAGAGGATACCTAATGTTGTTGACATTGTGGAAACAGTCAGGCCCAGATCAGTGGCTGAAAGCATGGAGAGGAAATAGTACATGGGTTCATGGAGACTCTGCTTGGTAATGATGGCAAACAGGATCATGCTGTTCCCAGAGAGGGCAATGACGTAAAGACAACAGAAGGGAATGGACATCCAGGTGTGGACAGATTCTAGGCCGGGAATGCCAGTCAGCAAGAAGGCTGGAAATTTAGATGTCAAGTTCCTTAGGATTTTCATGTTGTCCTGGTTTTGTAGCCTTTGTCCTCACAAATGCTCATATCCTATAGAAGGAATAAATTACATAATTATGTGAAAATATTTAGGTAAATTGTGTATTGGTTAGGAAAGTTGTGCAAGGTCATAGATAAATTCTGCATCATTGAGAAAACGCTACGTCTAATATAATAGTCATCTACCATTTATAATCAGGAATATTTTCCCTTAAGTTCACAGAAAATATGACCATAGGATTTTACACATTTTTATGCTAATTACTTTTTTACATTTATAGAATTTTAAGCTCCATTGAATCATAAGATTTTATGAATAAAGACTTAAGAAAAGTCAGCGCATTCAATTTTAAAAATGTTGTGAGTAGGAGAAAGCCACTTAAAAATATCCATGTTTCTGCAGTGACCATATGGGAGTGAATCTGCAGACACAGACCTCCAGTTTCTTACCACTAACATAGATTTACAAGTTATCACTCTATATGTGTCATTTTAATCCAACGGTGTGGGTGAACAACCTCAGAGAGATTTATAAAACGAGATCAATGAATACAGAACTCTCTAGAAGTTACTGGAAAGGACTATACACATTAAAGTAAGATGAGACTGGTTTTATGGGAACTATAAGAACCAAGAGAGCATGGTGTGTGTCGTGCTTGGGTGTGACATGAACGACAGTTCCAAATTGCCTGAGCAGTCAAGTCTGGGAAGGATTAAAACATTCAAATGCAGCCAAGAGCACATTACTCACCCTGGAAAAAACAGTTGAACATTGCGAACCTGCTCCAGTGGTTTGAAGAGTGAATAAAAAAGCAAGTAGTGGAGGTTCAGTGTATTTTATTTCTAGAAACTTGACAGTGAAGGCAAGGAGAGAAATGGGCCATGACTAAAAAAGGCTGTAAGGTGGATGGAGAATTTTTACAAGATGGGAAAGACTTAGAGAAATGGGTAAGTTCATAAACTAAAATTAAAGATACAGTACATAATGAGAGACTGAAAATATAGATCGAGAGGAATTAATTGATATATAAATCTTTAAGAAAGTACTAGGTGATTGCATATAGAACATGATAGTAATTAGCTCTTAAAAAGATGAGGCTCGTCATTTTCACTGACATGAGAGAAGAAGTGGAATGGGTAGGTTGGAGGAGGGTTATGTGAGGAAATTATTACCTAGTATCTGCCTTTTCCTTGGTGAAGTATTAGGGTGAAATTGACTGCTGCCCAAGAAGTACCAGGCGATGGGTGAATGCTGGCCTGAGGATAAGGTAGAGGTTTTCAAGAGGTGGGGAATGACAGACGCCATTGACTCACTAAACACAAAAATGCTATAAAGCCTTGTTCAATTAAAATTCTAAAAATAATTTTTAAATTAATACATTTATATTATTAAAAACAGTTCTGGAAATATTTAAAATAATTAATAGCAATATTTATTATTATAATTTAGTATTTTTGATCAACCTTTATAAAATGCTAAATGGCAGAGTTTGAAGTTTAAATTAATGAGGGTAAATATCCCATAATAAGCATACATATTACCATTTCCTTTATGCTAATTTTCCACTTTCTTTTTAATCTCCAGTTCCATGGGTTTTAATTCAATCTGAGAAAAATCATTAATATATTTAACTATGAATTATTAGAGGTTGTATATCTGTGCTATATGAATCCATGAGCACAAGGCAGACCGTGATATTATTTTCTGTAAGCCCATGAGTATTTGTAAATAAGTAATGATCAAAGCACACAGTATACCCAATGAACATTTCTCTCTACCTTCTTACCAGCTTCATGTGAAAAGAAGAGTCTTCTCTGTGTTTTCTAGCAAAGAAAGACCAGATTACGGTTCTGGATCCGGAGATTTATAGTGAGGTGAGATTCAGCTGTGGGAACATCAGTAAGATTTGGATATCTCTGGGGACACAAACAGAAAAAAAAATCCTTCTCTCTCTATTTATAAAAGCTACAGGGCAGGGTTATGCAATCTCAGAAAGGTTTTAGCTACTAACTCAAATGACCAGTAATCTACAGAAACATTAAATGCAAATAAAAACAAAACAAAACCCAAATCATACATATAAATAGAAAGTTTAGACATCATTCTTGGCACTGGAGAATAGAGATATGTATACTGTTGTCTCTGGATAATCAGTGTGTGGGCAAGATAGGAAAGCAGACTACTAGTCACTGGAATAACATGGTGACAATAAAATGGGAAAAATTTTGCAACCAGTCTCCAGGCCCCTATGCCTGTATTACCATACTGACCCATAGGGAGAATGATATGTCTATTCTCAATCTATCTCTGGTCAGCCACTCACTAGGCTTTCCCCAAGAAATGGGCTAGCTCCTGATACACTAATTTGGCCTCATTTTGCTAGTGGCTGGGGTCACCATAGGTGGATGATGTGTTATGCTCTTGCTTTGTTACTTGCTGTTTTGCTGCAGTAATAATTCAAGAACCTGGACTCCTGGAGGAGTTTGTCCAACCTCGTCAGTATGAGAGGTTGAGAAATGGGTACATTTTGCAGTGTAGCAATTCTAGATCCATAGGAAAGGAGAAGACCAATATTCAAGCCTTGTGTGTCTCCTTTGCAGAGAAGCCACCCATTCATGGACAGAGTCTTGTGTTTGCCTATCTATCAGTAAAACCTATAATTTCTTCCTCATTTAGCTATTTTTCTTTGATTTATACTATGGATCAGCACAATAGACACCCACCAGTGTAAAACCACCCAAAAGCTAAAACTCAGGGCTCATATAAAAGAATGGCACGAGAGGTAAACAAAGCAATAAGGTACTGCCCAACAAGATGAACAGAATAGCATCCCACTTAATCAATTGTATCTGTCAACATGAATGGTCTGAATGCCCTACTCAAGAGACATAGGCTGGCTGAATGGCTAAAAGAATATAACCCAAGTATCTTCTCTCTCTAGGCAACATATCTAATCCACAAGGACTCATACAGACTCAAGGTGAAGGGATAGAAAAAACATTCCATGCAAATGAACATCAAAAGAAAGCAGCTGTAGCCATTCTCATATCAGATAAAATTGATTTTAAATTGAAAATGATACAGAACAACAAGGATGGTCATTATATGATGGTAAAGGGAGCAATTCAACAAGAAGACATACAATCTTAAATATTTATGTACCTAACACAGGAGCACCCAGATTCATAAAGCAAACCCTACTAGTTTTAAACAAAGAGATAAATAGCATTATTATAATTGCTAGGGCCTTCAACACCCCACTGACAGAACTGGACAAAGCAGAAATAAATAAAGAAACACTGGACTTGGGCAGGTGGGAGTGGGGAGAAGGGGATGGGTATGTTCACATCTAATAGCTACAGTGCACACTGTCTGGGGGATGGGCATGCTTGTAGCTCTGACTCAGGTGGTACAAAGGCAATATATGTAACCTAAACATTTGTAGCCCCATAATATTCTGAAATTGAAAAAAAAGATATTAGGAAAAAAATAAAAAAGAAACACTGGATTTAAACAGGACTCTAGAACAAATGGGCCTAACAGACATTTACAGAATATTTTATCCTGGAA
This sequence comes from Lepilemur ruficaudatus, assembly GCA_963574885.1. Lineage (NCBI taxonomy): Eukaryota > Metazoa > Chordata > Mammalia > Primates > Lepilemuridae > Lepilemur > Lepilemur ruficaudatus. The sequence continues at coordinate 12,721 of CAUYRT010014906.1, read as the reverse complement.
CTACTGAATATACACTCTTCTCATCAGCACATGCAACATTCTCCAAGACTGGTCATGCCTTAGGCCATAAAAAGTGTCTCAACAAATTCAAAAAAAAAAAAAAAATAGAAATCATACCATGTATCTTCTCGGATCACAATGGAATAAAACTAGAAATTAATCACAAGAGAAATGCTCAACTCTACACGAAGTCATAGAAATTAAACAACTGCTGCTGAATGACCCCATTATTGGGTCAATAATGAAATTAAGATGGAAATCAAAACATTCCTCAAAATGAACAACAAAGGGGACACAGGCTATCAAAATCTATGAGATTCAGCAAAAGTAGGCCTAAGGGGAAAATTCATAGCCTTAAATGCCTACATCAAAAGGACACATCACAAATTAATAATCTAATGACACATCTCGAGGAATTAGAAAAGGAAAAGCAAATCAAACTCAAAGCCAGCAGAATAGAAATAACTGATTTCAGAGCAGGACCAAATGAAATGGAAAATAAAAAAAAAATACGAAGGATCAATGAAACAAAAAGTTGGTCCTTTGTAAACATAAACAAAATTGATAGACCTCTTGCTAGATTAACCATTTTTATTCTTAATGTCTTCTTTATTTTAATACCATAGGTACTCAATTCCAAGATGTCATCAATTACAAGAAACACATTAATTTGACAATGTGCTTTAGGAAAAGAAAAATAGTGTAATGATAATATATGTTGATTATCAAATATAATCTTAATTTATATACTTTAAATGTAAAAACAGGTGAATGTTAGATATTAGGAATAAGAAAACAATTATTTGATTATAAATGAAGAAATGCTAATTTATCTAAATTTTATAACTTCATTAACTAGAAATATAGAACATATTTGTTATAATGCAGTCATTATCAATCTTGACTGCACATTAGCATCAACTGAGAAGCTTTTAAAAATATGCTGTGCTTACCACAGACCAATTGAATTATCCTGGGACTATGGAACTTGAGTCCCATTGGATTTTGATGCAGAGTAAGAGTTGAGAATCACACAATATGTAAGAGTACTACAATAGAATTCCAGGGACTTCTAATCCTGATTTTTCCAATAGCTAGTTGAAATTCCTTGGAAATTTTGATTAACCTCTCTGGATTTCAGTTTCCTCAGATATAAAATGAAAATAAGAAATAATAACAACACTTACTGAGCACCTATGTGACATGAGATTTAATTATCTCTCTGAGCACATAACTCCTCTAAGTAAACCGTGATGTCCTTACTTCATATGTTAAGAAATTAAAAATCAGAAAAGTTAAAGAACCCTGTCAAATTTTACATAGATAGTATCAGAGGTAAAATTCAAACACAGATTTGTCTGAAGATTTTCAAATTTTTGCCTGGATAGAAAGTTTTGTTCAGCTAGGTCATTTCGTTTTTTTTTTTTCTCTTTATCGAAGTGTAATTTACATATCATGTCTTTACTCCATTTTAAGTGTACAATTAAATGGTTATAAGTAAGTTTACCAAGTTGTACAGCTATTCACATAAATCAGTTTTAGAGGATTTCCTACCCCCTATTGAGACCCCTAAGACCCATCCCCAAATACATTTCAAGCATGCCCCTTCCCAGCTAGGTCATTTCTGAAGGCCTGTTAACATTGATGGCAAAATAAAGAACTTGTCCTTAAATATTTTAAAGTAAACTTTTAATTGAAATATAACGTAATTTGTATGCAAATTATAGTTATATAGCTTGAATTTTCACATTTGGACCACCCATGTAACCACCATCCAGATAAAGAAATAGAAAATTAGTAGCTCCCAAGAAGCCACCTTTTGAGATCTTTCAACCATTATTTCTGTCTCCTCAAAAGGGATCACTATCCTGACTTCTATTAAAATCAATTAGCTTTGCTTGTTTTTGAACTTTATCTGAATGGAACAATGCTGTGTTTATATTTACATTATGCTAGTGAAGTTCTTTCACAGAGTTGTGTGTAATTATAGTTCTTTCCTTTTTATTGCTATATGATGTTTTCCCATATGGCTATAACTAACTTCAATTCACTCATCCATTCTCTTGTTGATGGATATTTGCTGTTTTTCCCAGGTTTTGTTTTCTATTGTGAATAATTCTGCTGTGATTATCATTGTCCTTGGCATTCAGAAAACATGCATGCATTTTCAGGGGTTATATACCTGAGAGTGAAATTGTTGGGTCGCTGGGCAGGTTTACGTTCAGCTTTAGTAGATATGGCTAGGAAGTTTTCCATAGCAATTATGTATAGCCATATACACTCCTACAGTGTGTATGTCAGTGCATAGCAGTTCAAGTTAATTCACATCTTTCTCTATAGGCAGGATTTGTTTTTGTTTCACTCTTTCTCATAGGTGTTCACTGGTACTTCACTGGAGTTTTAATTTTAATTTTCCTGATGAATAGCAGAGTGGAACAACTTTTGGTATATTTTATGCTGTTTGGAAATGCCTTTCCAAGTCTTTTGCTTATGTTCTATTGAGTTGTGTTCTTTTATCTTCTCTTCACGCTTTTATGTCTTTCATTTCCACATGGATACCCACCAGATCTGGAACCAGTTATTGAGGTAAACATTCTTTTGCCATTGTACTGTGATATCACTTCTGATATATGTCAAATGCCTGTCTATAACTGGGTTTGTTTCTAGATTTTTTGTTGTGTCCCATTTGTCCATTTTTCTCTTCTTGTACCAATACTACACATCTCTACAACATGTTTTGATGCCTGGTGATACAAGCCTTTCAACTTTATTTTTTTGCTACAGTGCCATGACAATTCTAGATCCTTCACCTTTCCATATAAATTTTAGAGTAACTTCCACAGAAAAATCTTCTAGGATGTTAATTGATATTGGATAGGATCTATAGGCCATATTTGGAAGGACTTACTAATGTAAAATATAGTTTATAATTCATAAACATAATAAATCCCTGTATTTATGTATCTAATTTCTCTAACTGATGATTAACAGTTTTTTCTATCAATGCTTTTCACATATGTTATTTGATTCCCAGTTGTATGATTTTTGATCCTATTTTAAATGATATGTTAAAACATTATTTTCTAATTAGTTGGTTTTGGTTTATAGAAATACAACTGAGATTTTAATACTTTTTTTTAAAATCCAGTTATCTTGCTTAATGATACTAACTACTAATAATCATTTATCAATTCATGTCAATTATCTTATCTAATGCCATGTCTCTTTGTTCTTTCAGATTATGTAAATGCACAGTCATGTCATCTGTGAATAATTTGTTTTATTTTCTTTTCCTTTATGGTGCTGAGGTCTTTTACTTTTCTTGCCTCATTGTACTTCTCAAGGTCAAAGCTAAGTAGAAGTGGGGATGGTAGGCATTATTATCCTGTGACCAGATTCAGAGGCAATAGTTTCTAAGCATAATTTTTGAAGTGGAAGTTTCTATTCCTCATTTACCAAGTTAATATGAATATCAATTGAAATTCATTGATTTTTTTCATATGGAGAATCACATAGTTTATCTCTTTATTTTTATTAATGTAATAAAATGCATTGAATGATTTTTAAGTATTCTTACTGAGTTATTTTTGATCATATTTTGTTTGGGATTTTTGCCTCTATGTTGATGAGAGATTTGACTTTAATTTTTCATATTTCATCATATCCTTTCAAGGTTTTTCAGCATCACAAAATAAGTGTTCTTTTTTCCCCCCATCCTTGGAAGAGCTTATACAATTAGAATTTTTTATTTCCTTTTCCCCCTCTTTTTTCCTTACGTTCTTGGAAGAATTCACTAGTGAACACCTTTGGAGCTGAATTTTTTTTGCAGAATACTTCTTGAATTAAACTTTTAATTTCTTTCTTCATTACATTAGTTTTGTTAAATATTGTTTTGAGGAAAATGTCAGATTTAATCTAAGTTGTCAAATTTATTATTATCATGTTATTCATATGTTCTATTTTTAAAAAAATTTAATGTAAACTTTAAAAATAGCTATAACATGCATATAGGAAAATGCACAACTCATGAGTGTTCACCTTCATGAATCTTACCAAACTGAACAGACTCATTAACCAGCACCCAGCTCAAAACACAGAGTATTACTATCATTTCCTGTTCAAATCAAAACCTCCATAGCAGCAACCAGTTTCCTAAATTTAACAGCACATTTTTTTCCAGTAACTAAACTTTGTATAAATTTAACTAAACAGTGTATACATTTTTGCTTCTTGAAATTTTTATTCAATATTAATTTTATTTCTCGGTAAAAAGCAACAAAAATGTATTCACATGTTTATCAAAAGGAATACGCAGGAAAGTTTGTAACATTATTTGTAATAACTCCAAATTGGAAAATAAAAATCAAATCATTATCAATAGTAGAACAAATAAAATTGTTGATGTCTACCCATAAATGGAATTCTATGCAATGATGACAATGAAAAAAAAAAAAACTACTACACACAGCAACATGGATGAATATACAATCACTCAAATCAATATTGAAAAAAAATTTCGAGAAGCAGATAACAGATATCAACAATGAGGTTTTGATATGGATATATCAAATAACCCACCCACAAGCAGTGCATGAAAATTTAAGTCACTTTGTATCCTTACCAGCACTTGATGTTGTCTCTAATTTTAGCCATTCTGGTATATGTGCAGTGATTTTTACATTATGTTTTCAATGTGCACTTCCTCCATGAATAATAAAGTTGGGCACATTTTCATATGTGTATTGAACATAGAAATTTCTTCTTTTGTAAAGTTCTTGTTAAAAACTTTAATCTATTTTTCCTCAAGATTATCGGCCATTTTCTTAATGAGAAGTTAAATGGTGTCTCTCAAAAAGATATGCCCATCATTTATTCAAATTGCTTCTTTCATATATTATTTTTGAAATTTATTCAGAGTTTTTGCTTCATCTTCAGATTATTCTCATTTCATGTCTTCCTGGATCCTGAGGCCCAATTCTCAGATTTCTAAAGTAGGAAATTGACTTTTTAGTAAACTGGGCATATGTAACACCATCAAAGTTGGATCCTTTGTGTGTACCAACAACAAACCCAGGAAATGAGGAAGATCTAGATCACAGTGTGGCAAGTAATGGCATGTCTAAACCATAGTGCCCAGACTTTCTTCTTCTCCTTCTTAGCAAGTCAGAGGACACACTGAATATAAGAGAGAAGAGAAAAAAGCACACACATGAAAACAAAAACAGAGGGGGATTTTTAGTTCAAAGTGTTCAACATCCAATTTCATTTTGTTCAAAATTATAATCCATGTGACTATATTTTCCCTCTCTAGTGAGCATTAGTGCCATATGCCATAAATAAAATCACTGTCTTCACAAGTTTCCCATACAAATTTAAGGCAAAAAGGAGAGAATTTTAGCAATAAGAAAAATAAACACAAGTGTGGATTTACTCATAACCAAACCTCTAGATTTTGTCAAATAATGGTTTTCAAATGAGAGTGTCAGGAGTGTAAATTGACAGACTCACAAATGTATAGATGTTTGTTGCTTAATTAAAAGTCCATCGAGTACCACTTCAGGATTAACTTTAGATTGCAAAATAATTTGCCATGAATTGTGATGGGATTTCAATCCATTCCACAGTTTGTTCCCTTGGCTCTGTTCCTTTGCCCATTTTAAGAATTAAATGGCTGAAACTCAAACTTTAAAAAGGTAGAAAATTAAATCTTTTAAAGGCTTTTCAAAGGATTTGGCATTGCACCGAAAATAGCTACTTTGAAAATTGTAGATAGACTATTTGGGATTTCTTTTACTTTTGTCTCTGCTACAAATTTGCTCTGTGATTTTTAAATAAATTTGATTTTACCTTAAAAAAAAAAAAAAGATATGCCCATGTCCTAACCCTACGTACCTGTGAATATAATCTTATTTGGAAAAGGAGTCTTTGAAGACCTAATTAAGGTAAAGATCTCAAGATGAGATTATTCTTGACTGTGGAGGTGGGACCTAAATCCAATAACAAGTTTTAAGAGCTGGAAGAGGAGAAGGCCATGTGAAGACAGAAGCAGAGATTGGCATTACGCAGCCACAGGCCAAGAAACCCCCAAGCCATCAGAAGCTGGAAGAAGCAAGAAAGAATTCTGTACTAGAGCCTTTGGAGAGAGTGTGGCCCTGTTGATAACTTGATTTCAGACTCTGGCCTCTAGAACTGAGTGAATAAGTATAATTTGTTTTAAACCACCCAAGTTTGTGGTAATTTTTTAGGGAAGTTCTAGGAACCTAATACAGGCACATAGCATGATTTTTTTCTTTTTCTTAATTTAATTTTCATTTTAATTGACAAATAATTATACATATTTATGAGGTAAAATGTGATATTTCAATGTAATAACAATGTATTGTATATTCCAATATAGCTAGAAGAGATTTTGAATGTGGTCCCATAGCATCAATTCTGCCAAAGTCACAGGCCAATCCAGATTCAAGGGGAGGTAACATAGATTTCACCTCTTGATGTACAGCTGTCAATGTTGCATTGTAAGAAAGGCATGTGGGCTGATATACATTGGTGTGTCCATCTCTGGAAAATGCAGTCAGCTATTTCAGCCCTCTAGTAAGGTGGCCAATAATCCCAGTTGTCCCAGAACTGTTACTGAAAGTCTCACATTTTAAGAAACCCTTTAATTCTGGGAAACAGAGATGGCTGTTCACTGTACTAGCCATGATTTATGTTGTTGAAAAATTAAAAAAAAAGGAATTCATCCTCTCTTCCAAGTACTCCAAGTCTCTCATCTCATTATGGTATAAACTTGAAGTTCAAGATCTTGTCTCCAAAATCACATCTACATGAGGATGAAAGTTTATAGCTAAGGTTTCTTAGGCATAGATCACTGATTACTATTTCTTTTGATCTGTATACCTATTGTCACTGCCTCATTAGCTAAAAGGTGACTCAGGAGGTAAATTACCAGTTTTGTTCCATCCTCTAGATTTAGTGTGTGTTTCTGATTACCTAGTAATTTTTTTCTTTCTGATAATAGGCTTTACCTACAAACCTTTTAAAATTCTTTGCTATTATACACAATATCAACCAGATTCCATTCTTTTATTATCATTTTAATAATTACCATTATAAATCTCTAATGGCTATGCATAAAACCTTCAGTACACACAACTCCTTTACCAAATGTTTTTCCTTCCCAATTCTGCAAATTGATTGTGGTGTTAAAAAAAAAAAGAGCTTCTTGAGGTGGCAAATAACTGAGGCAAGAGATGACCATAACTAGCACCAGATAGAGTTCTCTGAACTTCACTAAAAATTGCAAGATCATTCCCTGCTCCTTTGGGATTTGTTTTCATAATGTCTTAGTATCCTTTATTTTCTAATAGCTCTGTTCGGGAACATGTCTTTGGTTCAGGGGCTCCATCCCTGAACTAGGGTGTTATCCAGGGAAATCTTGCTCAGATGGCAATCCCCCACCTAGTTGGCAAAAATGACTTTATTTGTTTATTTTCTCAAAGTCCTCCCTCTCTCCAGCCCCCATGGACTTGGGGAAATAAATGAGGCTCTTTGGGATTCAATATAAAGCTCTAGCTGAGGATTACTTGTGTCTCCTCTTCAACCCTGAGTGTGTGTGGAAGTACAGGGCCCTAGAACAGGTAAGGGCTGCTGCAGATCCAGGCTGCTGGGAAGATGAGAGCTGAGACTCAAGAAAGAAGAAAGCAGATGGAGATACTTCCTGCTTTCTGGGTCTGATTTTAGCAGGAAGGACAGTTGTTTGGGCAAATAGGAATAAATGACAACTCAGAATTTGGGTTTTTTTTTTGGTTTTTGTTTTTTTTTTGAGACATGGTCTCACTCTGTCACCCAGAGTGCAGTGGTGGGATCATAGCTCACTGCAGTCTGAAACTCCTGGGCTCAGGAGATTCTCCTGCCTCAGCTTCCACATTGGCTGGGACTACAGGCATGCACCACCATGTTAGGCTAATTTTATTTTATTTTATCATAGAGACAGGGTCTCACTGTGTTACCCAGGTTGGTCTTAACCTCCTGGCCTTAAGGAATCCCCTGCCTTAGCCTCCCTATGAGATCAGTTTACAGGTGCAAGCCATGCACCAGGCTCAACTCAGAATTTAATGCCGATCCTCTTTTGAAAATCTTGAGTTCTTTGCCTGGTTCTTGTCTCTGACTCTTATAATTGATGAAAACACAGCCTGCTGTGAGAGTGGGATGGGATCTTTAGACAGCATGCCACTATCTCAACCTGTTTTCTTCCCTCAGTTTATCCATCAATTCAAAGTGGTAAGACTTGCTGATCTTTTTTCACTAAAATTGTTGTGATATAGGATGAGGCAGTTTTGTGAGTGTAAAAAGTGCATTAGAAGCCAAATGACTGAATCAGTGAGGACTACTGGATTTTTCTCCCCTTAGGCTGGTTCCACAGATCTGGAGGAGAACATGTTCAGCAGACTCTCAGGCACAGACAGATTTGGAATTTGGTTCTCCTGAGCAGGGTGGGTGCTCAGTGGAGGTGGCTGCTGCCTCAGCAGCTCACCATGCCTCGTCTCAGCAACACCACGTCTGAGTTCCCAATCTTCCTCCTCACAGGCTTCCCTGGGCTGGAGGCCTTCCACATCTGGATCTCAATTCCCTTCTTCCTTCTGAGCACAGTCGCTCTCTTAGGGAACAGCATGATCCTGTTAGTGGTGATCCTGGAGCCCAGCCTCCATGAGCCCATGTACTATTTTCTCTTCATGCTGTCTACCACTGACCTGGGGCTGACCCTCTCCACAATGCCTACAACCCTCGGTGTCCTCTGGTTCAATGCCCGTGAGATCACCCTAGATGCGTGTATCATCCAGCTCTTTTTCCTCCACAGCTCGGGCTTTATGGAATCCTCAGTGCTGATGGCCATGGCTTTTGACCGCTTTGTCGCCATCTGTAGACCCCTTAGATATGCCTCCATCCTGACTGACTCCAGAATGCTAAAGATTGCTATAGCAATTGTCCTTAGAATGTTGATCAGCCTCTGTCCATCCCTCTTTCTCATTAAGAGGCTGTCATTTTGCAAAATCAATGTCCTTTCCCATTCTTATTGCTTCCACCCTGATGTGCTTAAGGTTGCATGTTCTGATTCAAGGATGAACAGTTACGGAGGCTTAGCTGTTCTCATTCTGGTCACAGGGGTTGATACTCCATGTATTGTCCTCTCCTATGTCCTAATCATCCGCTCTGTACTAAACATCACCTCCTCAGAGGGACGGAGTAAGGCCTTCAGCACTTGTGGCTCCCACATCGGGGCTGTGGCAGTCTTCTACATTCCTTGGGTTGTGCTTTCAGTTGTCCATAGATTTTTCCACAAGGCTCCACCATACATCCACCCACTATTGTCCAACCTCCATTTCCTTGGCCCCCCTGTGCTGAACCCCATCATTTATAGTGTGAAGACTAAACAAATCCGCGGAGCTGTCCTCAAGCTCTTCCAAAAAACGTCAAAAAAGATTTGATGAGAGCTGCCCTTCCTGCTGGGATCTACCTGATCCAACTGTACTATCTGATGCTTTTTCTCCAACTCTAACCCATATTTCTTCTCTAACAACAAAACAATAGCAGCAGTGATGTTCACTGATCACCCACTAAATTCAAGTTCTGCTTTTGGCTCCTTTAAGTACATGTTTTCTTTTATTTAGCTTGAACTGCAATTCTTTGAAATGGGTAACCATAATTTCAATTCACAAATGAAGAAATCAAGAAACTAGAATATAAAATGACTTGCTTAAGATAAAAAACCTGGAGTTTGAATCCAGGTCTAATTGCTCAAAATCCCATGTTCTTCCTGGTTATCATGCTTCCTCTAAGTAGAGAAGATACAGTTAATGCCACTATTTAAGGTTACCTGGATGTTCAATTCTATTCCCCAAATACTTAACAGGCACACAGCACACCAGAAGAGTTTTGAAGAGAGGACATTATGACCCTATCCCTCTTCAATCTTCTTTATTTTTCCTTCTTCCTCAGAAAAGTTGTACCAGCAGAGATGTCTATTTCTGAGTAGAATAGATTCTAGAGAGACCTTCCACAGGCCTTGAGCTCCCTCTGTGTAGTGATATTTTTCTGACCTTTGGAGAAATATAGGGTTCTGTTGCTGGAGTAGTGAGATGCTGTTATATGCACAATTCACAGTTAAGTAAAGGAAGTGGTTTGTAAGAGGAAGAGGCTCAGCCACAGCAGCATTTTTATCAGTATTGGCATTGCTTGTCCAATCTACCTACCTAATTTTTAAATTTATGTCCATGTAGATAACTGTACAGAAGAAAGTAGTGTTTGTATATTTATCCAAATGATCACTAAACCCCTTATTTCCCTCATTATTACTTCTTTTAATATTTGGCAAGGTCAACTACAGAAACAGCAATCACCACACACTTAGAATTGTCTAAAGAGCAGAATAAATTCATCATCAGAGTTAGAGAACGGACCAGTTTGAGTTCAAGAATTTCAAGGCTTAGGAAGATGAGTGTTGGGCTTAGGAACAGGGTAGGTATCATCTTAGTATGCTCAATGTCTCAGTGTGATTTCATTCAAATAAATGAATGGACAAAGTGCTTTGTTGACTTTTGCCCACCTCAAATAGACAACATATTCAGTGATGTCAGCACCTGCTGAATGGATGGATGCAAGAAAGAATAGTGGAAGGGGACCACAGGTATGATTCCATAGCTTTTGACCGTGTCTCTTTTGCCCTGGTGTTGCCTAATGCATAAGTTTCCCTCAAGACTGCATGGTAGAGAATAAGGGCCTGGTTCTCTCTTTGTGATTTTTTTACCACTTGTCTATTAGTGGGTTTGTGAAAGTAAAGGGCTGGTTTAGATTTCTATGAAATGACTACTCTCTTCAGTCATTTGGGTAAAATGTCTGGTTGATGAACAGTAGTTTCTAATTTGCATGAGGGAGATATGGGGATGACGAACATATATAACTGAAGGTAGAGATGGTTATGTGGCTACCTGGCCTTTCTGCAAAGTTTTTAATCAAGGTGGATTTCATATTTGTTTATTTATTCATGTTTCTGAAGACTCTTCTCTCTCTAGAATTTTATTAGGATGAATTTAAGAAAAGGCTCATTCTCTAATTATTTCTATCTGGAAAATGAATTGCTTCTTGGGTCTCTCTTACTATATTCTTAAAATAAAGATCTCCAGAAGATGCTAGTAGCAAATTCCTAACTGCATTCAGATTCCTTGGTCCAGAATAGAGCTACACATGACAGGTTATCAAAGATTTTACCAGTGGGAAGCAACTTTTCCTGAAGGTAAAGATAATGCTTTCAAAGAGGAAGAATTCACACATAATATGTTTGTTTGGTTCAATAAAATATTATTGAGTATATATTACATAATATATAAAGCTTTAGAACTACACTCAATGTAGATAAATATTTAAAAGATTGCATATCTAGCATAACAATAAACTTATCTCATGGAATATGTAAAGACCCTAATTAGGTATTTGAATAGATTGGCACATTAGTACTGAAAATTAAAATTTACATCTACATTTAATAAGCAATCAATTGTTAAATAGTTTCATTTCAGATGTTGAGTAAGATCTCAGAGGATTGATGATATAAAGGAGCACAGTGATGGGGTTTCTCTCACTTCACTCTGTGATTTAATTTTTTGACAGTAGATCAGACTTGGAAATGGGCCTCTCAGTCTCTCTTCCTTGTTCCAGAAGAAGGGATGTTATTGGTACTTGGGGTAAAACGTAAGTGTCAGTAATTATATGAGGCCATAGTTCTCTTTTCCAGAATAAGGGTGGTTTATGAGCAAAGTCGAATAGGGAAGGGGCCCAAGTGAGCATGCGGTCAGTCAATCTGGATAATTTATTTCTCTTTGTGCTCCACTCTCTCTGCTCCCACAACAAATGATCAATACATGTGTTTCTTCTTGCCATATACTCTTAAAGGATATCCATATATAGTGATTCACTTTTCTAGGTTACCCATGCCAGTTCTGAGATGTGGAACTGGCGGACCCTATTTGATAAGGAGTCATAAGACCCAAACCACGGTCTCTGATAAAACAGGAGGCAATAGGGAAGCCAGCCCACACCAGCTAGAATCAAGATGGCCACAAAACCCACCTTGGGTTACCCTGACTGCTCATTATACCCTGTTATGATGTACTAGTAAACTAAAAGAAACTCCCACCAGAGCCATGACAGTTTGCAAATGCCGTAACAACTCCTGGAAATTAGCCTCTATGATTTAGAAAGCGTAGGGAGCCTCAGTTATGGGAACTCCCCAACCCTTTCCCAGAAATCTTATGAATAATCCTCTTTCTGCTTAACCTTAAAATTAAATAGAAGATATAAAATAAGACCCTGGAAACTCACAAAGGGCTACTATCTATTGCTCTGAGAGATAGTCGGGCTTTTTCTATGGGGCAGCTTCCTTTTTTTCCTTTGCTTACTTCAATAAACTTGTTTTTGCCTTGCTCTGTCAGCTGGATCTTGAATTCTTTTCTGGATGAAGTCAAGAACCCACTGGGCCATCAGGCTAGACCCCAGTTTTGGGGTCCACTTTTCTGTATCAGTTTTATATTATTAATACTTCCCTTATGCACTCCACACTTATTATGATGATTATAGCTTAATAATTCCTGACATTTAAAGATAAATGTGCTAAGGTCTTCACACAGTGTATCTCATGACCAGGTCTACAGTTATAACTTTGTAT
>CAUYRT010014905.1:0-14903 GCA_963574885.1 Lepilemur ruficaudatus | reverse complement strand
ATACATTACTATAAAGATTAAACAATATGTGTCCCTAATGCATTAGAAAGATTAGAATGATTAGCACCGGAATAGCAAAATGTTTGAACATGCAAAATGTTTGAGTTAATGTGAACTTTGAGCTTTCTTTTTTCTGAAACCACAATGGTGATAATAATAGTATTATAATAATAGCTGTATTGCCTAGATACAGTGTGCTAGGAGTTTTGCTGCACTATCTTACTTAATTCTGGCAGTTATCCTGCAAGGTTGATTTATTATCACGCCTGTTTTAAATAATTTGTCCCCAGGGCTCCCAGCTGGTATTTGGTTCTGCAAGCCAGCTCTTACCTGATGATCAGTACTGCCTACCTCCTCCCACTTAAATGTGCAGAAAAGAATTTCGCAGGTAGAAATGACACTTGGGAAAGTTGCTTTTTCCTGGAGGGATAATTGTCAATGTGGTGGCTTTTCCATATCCACATAGCTCGAGTGGTTGAGGACTGTCCCGTCACCGTCACCTGGGCTGTCAGGTCCAATTATTTCTGTTTTTAACTTACTTGGCACACGGAACATAACGTGATCACTCTCTTAAATGCATATCTAAAAAACGCTTTATGATAGGGTTTTACTGCAGTGACAACTTTTTAGTTGTGCTGAGCAGCAGAGCTCAATTTCTGTGTGTTTTATAAAAACACACCTGGACCTTCTAACGTGTGCCATTCTGGAAGATCGTTCATCTCATTTTGTCAGATGAAACTCACTCACTTTCTGTAGCATTTCACTTGCCTTTTTGTGTTTTTCAAATACTGGAAACCTAGTTTCTAAACCTAAACTTTAAATATCTCTGATGATATCATAGTTATCTCGCTGTTTTTCCTCCCCATCCTCAAAGGCCCCGAATAAGCCCTGTAACATTTGTTAGGTGATACAATCAGACAAGCAACTTGAAGTGGTTTTGAATAAGAAAAAAGCAGGTGATTTTAAAACATCAGTTTCAGGCTTTTACCTTGTTTCATTAAAGTGCCTGTAGTTTACCCTTTTGTCTCTTCCTGAAAAAAAGAGTGTATGTTTTTTCACCTGCACAATTGGGGTGGGGGCGTCATCATTCAGAGGCCAAACTGTATACAGTTTCTGCTTTCAAACTTGTCATCGAGCTGAGGAAAGATGAGTGTGGATGCGGGAGGCGAAAAGTCAAGGTTCTTTCTGGAACGCAGGATACAAAGAAGCTGTTGTGTCTGTTGGTTTGATTTAGACGAAAACCCACAGGCCGGGTAATTATCTTCCTCTCCGTCTGGAAAACGTGGCTTTGTCTCACACTTACTCACCAACAGCGGCGCGAAGGAGGTGCCCAGAGTGATCTCTCTGCTGCTTGGTGCACGCGTGTGGCCGCTGTTCCCATTCAGTTTTCCATTTCTTCTCGCTGCAGCTCAAGGAGTACGAGGCCCAGCACCGGCACTCGGCTGCCCTGGGCCCCGCCGACTGGCCGGACGGTCCTTACCCGACGTGCGACGGCTCATCCAACTGCAATGTAAGTTTGCCGTCTCCTCGAGCCTCTTGACCCCCTGCGCTAACACGGGGCTGCCTTGGCCATGCCAGCCTTTGCATTTCTTCTCACAACTCCCAACTCCCACCCGGGTCTGGGAAGGGGCGTCTCTGCATACAGGTTGCTCAGTTTTCTTTACCCAACAGAGACCCATCTACAGTCCAAATTGTGTTGTCATGCTGGGTTTTTGCTTTTTGTTTTTTTATTGTAGTAAAGTATACATAGCATAAAATTTTGCCAGATTAACAGTTTCAAAGTGTCCAAATCAGTATCATTAAGTACAGTTACATTGCTGCGCAGCTAGCACTACAATCTACCTTTGTGAAACTTTTTATCACCCCAAACAGAAACTCTGCACCCCCTAAACAATTAACTCCTCACTCTCCCCCTCACCCCACTCTCAGCTTCGGATAACTGCCATTCTACTGTCTGTCCCTATGAATTTGACTGCTCTGGGTACCTTATCTACGTGGAATTATACAATATTTGTCATTCTGTCTCTCTTTTATTTCACCCAGCATGATGTTCTCAGGGTTCATCCACATTGCAGCATGTGTCAGAACTTAGTTCGTTTTTATGGATGAATAATATTCCACTGTGTATATGTACTGCATTTGGTTTATTCATTCCTTTGTCGATGAGCTCTGGGTTTGTTTCCACCTTTTGGCTATTGTGAACAATGCTGCTAGGAACACTGGTGTTCGAGTATCTCTTTGAGTCCCTGCTTTCAGTTCTTTTGGGCATCCCTAGGGTTAGAATTCTTTGATCATACGGTAATTCTATGTTTATCCTTTTGAGGAACCACTGTACTGTTTTCCCAAGTAGCTATACATTTTACACTCCTGCCAACAATGCAGAAATTTTCTGTCATTTTCCCTTGTTTTGATAATAGTCATCCTAATGGATGTGAAATGGTATCTCATGCCTTTGATTTGCATTTCCCTGCTGACTAGTGATGTTAAGCATCTTTTCAGTTGCTTATTGGCCATTTGTATATCTTCCGTGTAGAAATGTCTGTTCAAGTCCTTTGCCCATTCTTGAGTTATGTTGTTTGTTTTGTTGTTGTTGGGTTGTAGGTGTTCTTTATATATTCTGGATATTAATCCCTTATCAGATATATGATTTGTAAATATTTTTGCCCATGCTGTGGGTTGCCTTTTCCCTCTCTTCATACTGCACAAAAGTTTTTAATTTTCAGGTAATTATTTTTTCTTTTGTTGCCTGTGCTTCTTTGTGTTATATCTGAGAAATCATTGCCAAATCCACAGCATGAAGATGTTGCCCTGTGTTTTCTTCTGAGGTTTTTAGAGTTTTAGCTCTTAAGTTTAGGCCTTTGACCCATTTTGAATTAATGTTTGTATATGATGTAATGTGTGGGTCCAACTTAATTCTTTTGCATGTGGATATCCAATTTGTTGAAAATGGTTTACATATCAATGCTTCCTTCCCATTTTATGGTCTTGACACCCTTTTTGAAAATTAATTGGTTATATATATGAGGGTTTATTTCTGGGCTCTCTATTTTATTCCATTGGTCAATGTCTGTCATTTTGCTAGTACCGTATCATTTTGATAAGTTTTGAAATCAGGAAGTATGAGATCTCCAATTTTGTTCTTCTTTTTAAAGATTGTTTTGGCTATTTGTGGTCCCTTGGGATTCCACATGAAGTTTTTAGGTTGGATTTTTTCTATTTCTTCAAAATATGCCATTGGGAATTTGATAGAGATTGCATTGGATCAGTCGATCTATTCGGGAATATTGTCATCTTAATATGAAGTCTTTCCAATCCGTGAACATGGGCTATCTTTCCATTTATTTATGTCTTTAATTTGTTTCAGCAATGTTTTGCAGTTTTCAGTGTATATAAGTCTTGCCTCCTTTGTTAAGCTTATTCCTAAGTATTTTATTTTATTTTTTTGATGGTATTGTAAATGGAATTGTTTTCATAATTTTCTTTTCAGATTATTCATTGCTAGTGCATTAAAATGCAACTTCCATGCATTCATTTTTGTATCCTGTCACTTTGCTGAATTTGTTTATTTGCTCTAACAGTTTTTGTATGTGTGTGTGTAATCTTAGTGTTTTCTATATATAAGATCATGTCATCTACTAAAACAGAGAATTTTACTTTTTCCTTTCCAATTTGGATGCCTTTTATTATTTATTCATACTTTTTTAATGTAATTAAAACAGTGCTTCTTAAACTACGAGTTCCACAGGGATTGTAGGAATTAAAACTCCAGAATTTCAGATAGACCGTTCAGGGTGCTATCATCAAACTGTGTGGAGCAGGAATGGAAGGAGTTATCCCTTTTCATGTATTATGTAGTTCTTTTGTTTTGTTTCTGAGGTTATCTCTTCCTTAAAATTTGGAAGCAAATCCACCTCCCTATCTTCAGCCTCTTGTCTTCTCCTATCCATGTTCTATGCCACCAGTCCTCTTTCTAAAACACCCTCTTTCCTTGCAATCATGTGTTTAAAAAAGCCTGATGGTTTTCCATTTCTATAAGATAAACTTCAAACTTCTTGGCACGCTCAAGGCCCTATGTGATCTGGCTTTAATCAATTTCTCCAATCTCATCTTTCATTACCACACCCAATACCTTCTACTTCATCCACATTGGACTCTGTATGCATTACTTTGTACTTTCATGCTTTTGTGTTTTATCTCACGCAATTTCCTCTACCTAAAATGTCTTTCTCCAGATTTTTTTCTGGTGAAAATCTATGCATTTTCCAAGGCAAAGCTCAACTGTCACTTCCATAAAACTTTCCTTAACCTCCTTAAGCATATTTATTTATTGCTTCTTATTCTGTGCTTTTCTTAAGCTCACTTTATATATCAAACCTACACAGTTATCCTAGAGTATCAGAATTAATTATACATATTTCAGCCTCCTTGGACATAGTGAGCTCCTTGGGCAAGAAAGGCTATATTTTTTTGCCTCTCCAATGTCCAGCTCATATAGGAATATTTCAAGAGCAAAGTTATATTTGAATGTTCATTCTTCCTGGCTGCTTTAAGAGCATGTTTTATGTCTTGCAACTACAGATTCACAAAGCAACAAATGTGGTTTATCAGAAGTAAATGTAACCCTCCCGCTACCTTCTTGTCTCTGATTTCCGGAATCAAACACCAGATTTCCGTTGCATGTAAGAAACAAAGGATTATGAATTTGAAAACCCTTCCTGGGTTACTTTTGTGTGAAAGCAACCGAGACATTACCATTTATAATAATAAATGTGTCATAGGCCAGCCAGCAATGTGTCCTGGGACTATGAGCTAATCAAAGAACTACATCCATGCTTTTCAATGTGCCTTTTTGGGTCTCTTATCCCCAAGTCTTAAAGACTAACATAATATAAAATGTAAACCATGGGCTTAAAGGATCATGAAGAATAAATACAGTAACTCCAGACTGATGTGAATCAAACCCAATTTGGGGGAGAAAACAAAGACCCAGTTGTCCATAGTGAGTTCTTTACTATCAGATTCATTGTATACTGTCCTGATTAACGGCATCTGAGTCAAGGGAGAGGTTAGAGGACTTTGTTCTTTCAGAGGAACAGGACTATAGCAAACCCTCGCACACTTAGACTTCAGAGAGAAAGGCATGTATCATTTAGGAGAAAATTATTGTAAGTTGAATATCACCAGGTATTTTGAACAACCTGCTAAGAAAGCATTATTAAGTAAATATTGTTTTGTCGGACCCCTTTCAGAGGATCAATCAGAACCATCACCTAGATATAAATTATCAGAATGAAATGTATTCTTCTTGAGTTGGGCATTTCATTCTCTTGAGCATTTCTTTGTTCTTTTGGGAGACCTTTAATGGAGCCTTTGCTACGTAATAGGCATTGTGCTAGATGTTTGGGTTACAAAGGTGAAAGAGAAAGAGAGACAGGCTCTTTTCTGATGGAGTTTACACTTTAATGCAAAGGTTAAAATCACACCCACATGTGTGCACACAAATTCGAGATGTCATGTACATATTTACATTCATAACTTCTTACCAAATTCTTTCTTCATAGAGAGCTGAAAAATAAATTCAGCTTGTCCTAGTTAGACCAGGGGCCAGAAATACCATATGCTTCTTCCACGTAGAGCACAATCTTCCAGAAGCTCTGCAGAGTGAATTCTCTTTTTGCTTAGAGGTATAGGTGACGATAGGTTATTCAGCAATGGAGAGAGTTTTCCGAAACAGGATTATTCACCTTGGGTATTTTGCTAGTTGACTTCCTGCAAACACCCCTGCCCACCCCTAGTCATGCTGTTCAGGACTACAGCCAACCACTGTCATCACTGAAGTTTTCTCAAACTTGATTGTGATCCTAAGGTCACAATGATTCTTGCCCCTCTTACCTTGACTTTAGCCTGTCCTGTGTTTTTATGGAGTCTTGGCAAGAAATTCCATCCAAAATATTCCTTCTCTTTATCCTGGATCTGTCCCCATAGCCGAACAATTAATTTCAGATAATTCATCCACCATGGGTTAGGCGCTTTGAGTATCATTTGTGTGAGGGCCAGGGCTTTTCAGTTTTCTATCGATTCCTTTCTATACTGAGATGAAAATAGCCCACTGGCTCTAGTTGGGAATGCCCAGGCCTTGAGAGTTTCAGGGATCATAAGGCCTTTGTCACCAGACCTCAATGCCTATATTGATGCCTGTCGTGCTTTAGGATTTCATTTGCATTGAGTTCATAGGCTTCCCCAGCCCCATAACTGACATTAGATAATTGCGTGTTGCCTCATAATAAATCCATATGCACATTCCCGGTTTCCAAGAGTGTAAAGTACTAAAGATAGAAGATACCAGGGGAAGTGAAAAATAGCTTTCTCTTTGCCAGAGAAAAATCTGTTCTGTGCTGTTTTTCATTAACAATAAACTTCTGCTGGGAGAGTTAAAAGTTTTAAAAGTGATTGTTGGTTAAGAACTTGACTTCTTGTCAAATATCTGAATGTTTATTTTAATATTTTTCATTTTAATTGATTTTGGCAAATTTATTTTTTCATTTGTCTCTTACCAGGGGGAAGGTTTTAAGAGTTCTCATTTTATGCTATCAACTTTGTGCCTTGAGGCTCAGTTTACCTTCTGTTTAAGAAAACATTTAAAGAAATTGTACTATCTTACTGGGTTTCTAGTTTTTTTTACTCAAGCCATAAGTTTTAGTAAATTATGGTTTTTCTGTTTTTACAGCTGGTGGGTAAGAGTTGGTGATCAGTACCTGGTGCTTGAATATTAGTGAAAATGCTGGCAGTCTTTCCAAAAAATGGCAAACTGTAATTATTCTATTATGATGTTATTTAAATTGTTTTGAAAATATTTAATGGGTAAAGAAAAGTTACAGCCATAACAATGACAACAAAGCACAGAAACTCTTAGAGTCCATTGCGAATAATATATCTTGGCCCCATTTATTTGCTTCACTTCGTACAAAGTGTGTTCCAGAAAAAGTTGGAATTATGTTTCTGTAGCTGGAGCTCCTTCCTGGGATGAAACAACTCTGGTGAAATGTTTTTGTGAAGTGAGGTTTTTTTTGTAAAGCATGTCATGGTTTCATAACTGATCACTTTTGCATTTGGGGAGATTTAGAGTTGGGAAATATTTGTGCAAAGAATGTTATAACTGCGGTGTTATAATAATACTTCACATCCATGTGTGCGTCTCTTCCTAGCCTTTCATTGCAACTACAAATAAATCTTTGCCACTAACCTGGTCTGAGGCACAGGAGAGCCAGGTGGTTGAACTGTGTCCAAAACTTTGGGCAACAGAGAGACAGAACGCCACGTGGTCACTTCTTTCACTCTTTACAAAATACCAGTGTTTTCAGCATTTCCTTGATTGAGGACTTTCAAGGTCTCAACTGAAATATCCCCATATTATATGAGATCTTTCAATTGGCATCTGTTAAATCTTTTTGGGGCTTTCGAAAATTGTAAACCATAAATGTGTTCCTCTCTAAGCAGCCAGGTTTTACTTAGGTTTATCCAAGTCATTTCACCTGCCTCAATTGTCTTTAAGCCAGAAGACTGAGGTTTAATGTTTTGGAAGGAGCTGGAATCACAGCCGTAGCCGAAACTTGAACTTTCTAAAAGATAATTAGCAATTCTGGTGTGTGCCAAAAGCCAGAACATCCCAAAAAGTTGCTTTTAAGTGGTTCTTGTGCTGAGTGGCTTAATTTATATTATCATGGGGGGGGGAGGCTGAAGATTAATCCCTTTTTACATTTAAAAGGTGTTAAACTATAAACCCAGTATCATTAGCTTCCTCATTTGGAGAAATCTTACCCCAAAGAAGACTTTTTTTATGGCAGCATTTTTTATGATGAATTTATGAAATCTTCGCTCACCCATAAATATTTCTAGCAATTTTTAAAAAATATATGATTTGCATATTTTTGGTGAGTTGAATATTTATTGATGCATAAATTACATGAAGATTGACGTAGCCCACAGTATTAGAGTCAGCCTTCCAGGCACTGTGAAGGCATCTCCAAGAAAATGGTTGGCTTTGTTTCTACTGTCTTTCTCCTCTTCTATTATTATATTTTATGATAAGGAGATTTAAGAGAGCATAGATTCCAAGTATAAAAATAACTTTCATTTCTGAATAAGTTTTTTGCTTTTTAATGGTGTTTACTTTTTTCCATTGTATCTCTTTTCCTAGAGGATTTTTTCATAACTCTTAGTGTGTGGGTTTCAGCTTAAAAGGATTCTAATTGGCAAGATCCTTTTTGATTTATGGCTAGAAAATGGTTCTGCTTGTTGAAGCTTTAATGGTTTTATTAGCTCGGCTTAAACACAGGATGATAGGAAGTGTGCTTCAGTTTATTTCTCACACACAAGGAGAGTTTACTCACTTGACTTGTGATACGACCTGGAGAAAGAAGAAACGAAACCTAGCAATAATTTACCATAGGGCATTTATGTCCTGTATCATTGGGACAGATAACAGCATTTCTTTATAGCAGCGGTCCCCAACCTTTTTGGCACCGGGAACTGGCTTTATGGAAGACAATTTTTTCATGCACGGGGAAGAGGGAGAGGCAGAGCTCAGGCGGTGATGCAAGCGATGGGGAGCAGCTGTAAATACAGATGAAGGTTTGCTCACTTGTCCACCTCTCACTTTCTGCTGTGCGCCCCGGTTCCTAACAGGCTGTGGACCGGTACTGGTCCAGGGGTTGGGGACCACAGTTTTATAGGATGCTCTGGTACATTGTGTCAGATAATTAGTCCTTTCTAAGTCTTTCTAAATGTAGCTATGTTAAAAATAACTTTTATTGATTCTGGTCTTAAAGTGCATACTTGAAGCCTTCAGATGATTATTCAGATTTTTATGGATAATTCCTACAAATTTCCAGTTGATTTGGTTGGATGGAAGGTTACAGTAGAAAATCTTACTCTCTATTTTAATAAAATTGTGATTCTGAAACTAAAATAATAAAATAGGGACTTATTAAAATTCCCACTAAAAGTAAAAGTAATGATTCTTTAGATCTACAGTTTAGGGTGAGACTAAGGAAAAATCAATCCATTGGAAAAATATACATAATGAGGTATTCTGAGAAATATGAATATAAGCCAACCAAGAGCCATTGCTTAGGTGACTTTTTGTCATTTATTCCCTACTGTCCTTCTATTCCCAGCTTTTCCCTGGGACAAGGTCCAAAGTTTGAGGCATGTTTGCCGAGTCCTTTAAGATCACCATGTTTAAACAAAGACAAGAAGGAAGATCTTGCCTCTACTAGCCTCTGGAAATCAGGCCCTGGCCCAGCGTGGGCAGGAGAAGGGACTGGTTAAGCTCAGGCTTGACTCAGACCTTGGCCTGGGATCCAAATCTCCCACCTGTTAGCTCTGCCTCCGTGGGCAAGTTGCTTCATCTCTTTGCACTTCAGTTTTGTCAACTGGAAAATAGACCGATCATAGCTATCCCTAAGGGCATTGTGAGGATTAAACAGGACACAGTAAATGCCCCATGAGCGTTAGCTTCCGATACTTTATGTGAAGATTGTTGCTCTTCGCCTCACCTGCCCTTCTGAAAATACTTGAGTTCTCACAAAAGTGCTATTTTTGTACACGCCATTAACAAGGTAGTGATGGCTTACATTTACGTACCAGTGCATAGGCTGGAATTGTCAGAATAACCTTAACATAAAAGTGCATATTTACTTGGTTATGCTTTTACCAAACACGTTATCAATATTTTTTCTGTTTCAGAAGGTCTTATTGTGTAAGTGGGTTTCGGGGTGGGTCTGGTATGATTTCCAGGAGCATGTTTGGCCTTAGGAGTAGTGTTGGTGAAGAGTAAGCAGGTAATTGTACTGAAACTAACTAGGGCCTTTTATTGCTAATGAGGGGGCCTCATAAACTGTGTAGGTGTGGGTTCCATACCTGTCCCGTTGGAGGGCACTCTCCTGGCAGGCCCAGAAATAACTGGACATTTGGCTCTTTGTACCTCGGGAGCTAACCAGGTTTATCTTTACCTTCCACAGTTTGTACAGTGGCAGGGAGTTGAGGGTACTGCCTGCAGGCCTCCCTCAACATACTAAGGACCACATGAGTGAAAATAAATCATGACAAAATATCCACGTACTACATATTCTGAGCATATCTATTTAAAAAAATTTTTTAAATTCAGGTAGCTTTTGGATATAGTTTGGCCTGTTGTTTCTTTTATTAGGTTGAGCATTGTAAAATTGGAGATATTAGACAACTTTTGACCTATAAAATGTTGACCTATAAAAATGTTAATTTCATTTGTCCAACCTAATACATGAATACCAAATAGGATATACTACATTTCCCCTGCTAGCTGATTATATCGAAATACAGATATTTAGATATAAATAGCCAGTTTAGGGATCGGCATTTAGATTTGCGGTACCAGTTTCTTATGTTGCTCTTGGGAGCATCCTTGGGGAAGTTGGAGATAAGAGAGGATTTCCATCACTTGTTCAATATTATTGATTCATCCCATGTCAATTCCTCTTTAAATCATTTGCCCTAGTGCCGGGCCTTTTTTAATAGATGGCTTGGGAGATACCCAGGCCCTACTGTGGTTTGTGAATAGGGTCCAGACCGAGGACCACCTCCAGCCTAAGCCAGTTTATTGAAATCTTAGGCTGCCCATCACTCACTTAGAGTCTGTTTGAATTTGTCATCATTTACCTCTTATTTCAAAACTCTTAGAACTTCATCAGACAATGACACACATTTGGAAAGCAATACTTTTTTTTTTTTTTTTCTGAGACAGAGTCTCACTCTGTTGCCTGGGCTAGAGTGCCGTGGCGTCAGCCTAGCTCACAGCAACTTCAAACTCCTGGGCTAAAGCAATCCTTCTGCCTCAGCCTCCCGAGTAGCTGGGACTACAGGCATGCGCCACCATGCCTGGCTAATTTTTTCTATATTTTTAGTTGGCCAACTAATTTCTTTCTATTTTTAGTAGAGACGAGGTCTTGCTCTTGCTCAGGCTGGTTTCGAACTCCTGACCTTGAGCGATCCTCCCGCCTCGGCCTCCCAGAGTGCTAGGATTACAGGCGTGAGCCACCGCGCCCAGCCCAATAAAGTTGTCTTTAAAGAAAAAGTGAAAGATAAATTTAAAAAAATGATATTGATTTTATAACTTGAGACTTTGCTGAATTCATTTATAAAATCTAGTAGTATTTTGGAGGAGTCCTTAGGTTTTTCTGGGTATACGATCGTATCATTTCTTAATCTGTTTATTTGGATCTCTGCTCTTCTTTCCTTCATTAGTCCAACTAGTGGTTTATTGATATTGTCTATCTTTCGAAATATCAACTTTTCATTTTGTTGGGGCTTCATATTGGTTTTTTTGGTCTCTAATTTATTTCTGCTCTAATCTTTGTAATTTCTATTATTCTGCTAATTTTGGATTTGATTTGTTCCTGTTTTTCTAGTTTCTTGAGGCACAATGTTAGGTTGTCAATTTGTGATCTTTCCACTTTTTTGATGTAGGTGTTTAATGCTATACACTTTTCTTTTAGCACTTTTTTTCTGTTTCCCACAGGTTTTAATATGTTATGTTTTCATTTTCATTCATTTGGAAATTTTCATTTTTATTTCTTCATCGACCTAATGATTTTTCCAGAGTATATTGTTTAATTTTCATGTATTTGTATAGTTTCTGAAGTCCCTTTTTGTAATTACTTCTAACTTTATTCCATTGTGGTCTAAGAAGATACTGATATGATTTGATTTTTTTTCTTTTTTTTTTTTTTTTAGTTTGTCAATACCTGTTTTGTGGCCTAATGTGATCTATCTTGGAGAATGTTCCATGAGCTGATGAAAAAAAATGTATATTCTATAGTTGTTAGATGAAATGTTCTATGACTATCCCCTCAGTCCATTTGGTCTAAAACCCAACTTAAGTTCAATATTTCTTTGTTGATTTTCAGCATTGGTAACCTACCTGGCCCTGTAAGTGGGATGTTGAAGTCCCTCACTATTATTTTGTTGCTGTCTATCTCATTCTTTAGGTCTAATAATAATTATTTTGTGCTCTGATGTTGGGTGTCTATATATTTAGGATTGTTATATCATCTTGCTGAATTGATCCTTTTATCATGATATAATGACCTTTGTCTTTTTCTTTTTTTTTTTTACTGTTTTTGATTTGAAGTCTGTTGTATCTGATATAAGTAAAGCTACTCCTGCTCATTTTTGGTTTCTATTTGAGTGGAATATCTTTTTCTACCTCTTTACATTCAATCCATGTGTCTTTACAGGTAAGGTGAGTTTCCTATAAGCAATATATCATTGGATCATTTTTAAAAATCTACTCTGCCAACCTATATCTTTTAAGTGGAGCATTTAATCCATTTACATTCAAGATTAATATTGATGTGTGAGGTTTTATTCTTGTTATATTGGTAATTGTTTTCTACTTGGTTTATAAATGCTTTCCTTTTCTGTTTTTTTTTTCTTTCTTTTTTTTGCCTTTGTGGTTTGCTGAACTTCTGTCATGTTGTCATTTGACTCTTTTCTTTGTGTGATTGTTTCATTAGACCTTGGAGTTACCTTTTTTGTGTGTTTTGTGATGCCAAATATTGTCCTTTTGTTTCCACATTTAAGACTCTTTTGACTGTTTTCTGTATGGTCAGTCTAGTGGTGACTAATTCTCTCAGTGTTTGCTTCTCTGGGAAAGACCATTTAACTTTCATTTATGAAGTCTATTCTGGCAGGATATAAAATTCTTGGCTAACAGTTTTTTCTTTCAGCATTTTGACAATGTCATCCCATTCTCTTCTGGCCTATAAAGGTTGCTACCAAGAAGTAGGCTGTTAGTCCAGTAGGATTTCCTTTACATATAAGTAGACGCTTTTCTCTTGCTAATTTTAAATTTTTTCTTTCACTTCAGATATTCTGAATATGATATGCTATGGTGAAGTCCTTTTGACAATGTATTTTCCTGGGGATTGCTGGGCCTCCTGATTCTGAATGTTTAACTATCTTGCTAGTCTTGGGAATTTTTCATCAATTATTTTCTTAAACAGGTTTTCTAAACATTTGGATCTCTCTTCCACCTTAGGAATACTGTTAATTTGTAAGCTTGGTTGCTTTGTGTAGTCCCTGACATCTTGAAGGCTCTGCTCATTCTTTTTATTCTTTTATCTTTATTTTTATCAGACTGGATTATTTCAGAAGACCTGTTTTCAAGTTCTGAGATTCTTTCTTCTGCTTGGTCTAGTCTATTCTTGAAGCTTTTGAATATGTTTTGCATTTCCTTCCATAAATTTTTCAGGTCCAGAATTTCTGTATTTTTTTTAATGTATCTGTCTCCTCAGTAAATTTCTCATCCATATTCTGAATTGATTTTCTGATTTCTTTATATTGATTTTGAGACTTCTCTTGCATCTCATTGAGCTTCTTTAGAATCAATATTTAGAATTCTATATATGGCATTATGAGGAATTCTTTTTGTTTGAGATCTGTTGCTGGACAATTGTGGTGTTTTGGTGGTGTTATATTTCCTTGCTTTTTCACATTTCCTGTGTCCTTTCATTGATATCTGTGCATCTGTTGTAGCAGTCATTTGTTCTAATTTTTTTAAATTGCTTTAGAAGGATAGAATTGTTTTTCCTGAAGATGTATAGATATTGTTAGTTGAATAGGATACGTTGGCTTTGCTTTAGGGTGCTTGTAGTAGTGTAGTAGTGTGATCTTTGTATGATATCTTTGGCAGTACGCAGAGTCAGTAGTATCTGTTATTTCCTTGGTGAGTGAGGGTACAGTTATTAGATGTGGCTGTGGTAAAGTTTTGCTGGGGACTTTGATGACAGCTGAGCCAGTGTATGGGACACAATAGTGCAGCAGAGGGCTGAGTTTGCCTGATTTTAGGCCCCAGAGCAGCTTATTCTGGCTGCAGTGCTATTGTGTCCTGGAGGGCCAATTCTTGGGCCTTCAGATAGCTTGCTCAGAAACCAAGTAGTTGGAGCAGAGGACCAGGTGTGTGGGTGTGTTCTCAGGCTCCTAAGCAGCTGGTGTCATGTGTGTGGTGGCAGTAGCAGTTGTGGAGCCACTCACTAGGAGTTAAGTGGTCTATGTTCATGTTGTTTGTAGCTGCAGTGGATTGGGAAGGCTGGTCCCCAGTCCCACAGTTGCCTCTAACAGAGCGGTGGGTATTGTCCTAAGTGTGCTTAGGAGAGCTTTGTCTCCTTGGTCGCTTCCCAGAGAGTTTGCAGCTTCAGGCATGTCATCTTGAACTCTGCCTGAGGGTGGGGCAGAGCCCAAATTAAATTCCTCAAATGGTGCCTTGGGCTTTTGACCACAGAGAGTGAGGCGCCTTCTAGGCAAATAGCATGGGCAAGATATTGGAGTGAGTGCTGTCCGCTTGCATCTTGGTCTCTCAGTAGCCCATAGCAAGGTGCTGGGAATTGTCCTAGGTATATGAGGGAAAGCTTGGGTTCCCCTGTCCCTCCTCAATGGTGCAGCAGATGCAGCTGCCCTCTCCTCCAGCTTTATTTCTCACCTGTTTCCTTAAGCCTAGTGAGAGTTCTCCCTCTCCACATGTGCCTTGTTACTATGTACAGCCTCTCTTCTGCTCGCATCCTGCACTGACAACACCAGATTCATCTTCAGTGGGACATCTTGTTCCACACCAGAATACTCAGAATCTGCTCCTGGACATGTGCTCTGATGGCCCGTAGACACCAGCAGCATCATAGGGATCAGCTTCTTAGCTTCACAAGGGCAGGGGATGTGCCAATAAAAATTTGGGGGGTCACTGTGGAGGGGTGGGATATGCTTGAAAAGTAGTGGGGGAGCGGAATTAGGGGTCTCAATAGGGGAAAGGAATTCCTCAAAAACTGATTCATGTGATTAACTGTACACCTCGGTAAATTCACTGAAAATCA
>CAUYRT010014904.1:0-24383 GCA_963574885.1 Lepilemur ruficaudatus | reverse complement strand
TTTTTTTTTTTTTTTGAGACAGAGTCTCACTCTGTTGCCCGGGCTAGAGTGAGTGCCGTGGCGTCAGCCTAGCTCACAGCAACCTCAAACTCCTGGGCTCAAGCAATCCTTCTGCCTCAGCCTCCCAAGTGGCTGGGACTATAGGCATGCGCCACCATGCTCGGCTAATATTTTCTATATATTTTTAGTTGTCCAATTAATTTCTTTCTATTTTTATAGTAGAGACGGGGTCTCGCTCTTGCTCAGGCTGGTTTCGAACTCCTGACCTTGAGCGATCCTCCCACCTCGGCCTCCCAGAGTGCTAGGATTACAAGCATGAGCCACTGCGCCTGGCCTCAATTAAGCATTTTTTAAGTTTTTTTTTTTTTTACTTCCTGACTACTGTGCACAAAACATTGGGCTTATGTGGAAGTCATGATGTAATGATGAGTGCGACACCGCCCCAGCCCTCTCAGGCAGACGGAGGGCCAGAGTGCGAAAGGAGCTCCATCGCGAAAGGAGCGATGGCAGGAGGTACAGCTCGGAAACAGCGCCTGCCTGGGAGCAGCACGGGAGCCCTCACAAGGTGACAGGAAACCGATATCAAAGGACAAGGCATCTGCCCTGCTGAGGGGAGGGAAGCAAGGCTACTACGACATGAGGTGACGACAGAGCTGGGCATTGGTCCCACTCTAACAGAGCCTGGATTTGATTTGGAGGTCACAGGAAGTCACCTATGAGTTTTAAGTGTCACATGCTTTAGGAAGATTGCCATGGAGATGGTGCTGAAGTGCCTGCAAGAGGAGGAGCTCGGGCTCAGGGAGGCCGGTGAGAAGACCAATGCGGGCGTCGGACCAGAAGCAGGAGAAGCAGCCCAGAACGGCACACGGCTCGGTGGCTGGTTAGAAATGGAGGGAAAATGAGACAGAGCAGGAATCAGAATGATTCACAAAATTTCTGGCTCTGGCAACTCGGTGGATATAAGAACCAAATAGCCAAGACAAGAAATATAGGAGGGAGGGCAAGCCCTGGGAGGTTAGGGAAAATGGGGGAGATGGAGTGACCAGCACCCTGTCTGCAGGAGCGTGGCAGCTCTGAATCCAGGCATGGCCGAGACCGACCCATGGGTCCAGGCTGTCCGTGAGCACACAGCCTACACCAAAGCTGGAGGCACTGAGTCCTCCACCCAACTCAGCTGCCAACAGCCGCTCCAATGGCATTCTTGTTTTTTGTAGAGACAGGATTTCACTATGTTACCCAAGCTGGTCTTGAACTCCTGGACTCAAGTGAGAAATCCGAACGCCGTCTTCCTCACAAAGGCAGAAGCACACTTCGTCCTCTGCCTGCCTGCAGTGAGCTGTCTGAGTTATCAACGCCAGACCTGACACAAGCGTCGGAAGTCCCCTCCCAGCCCTCTCAGCCTCTGTGTGCCACCTTCCCTCGCTCAGCTGTTCTTTTTTTTTTTTTCTTTGAGACAGTCTCACTCTGTTGCCTGGGCTAGAGTGCTGTGGCGTCAGACTAGCTCACAGCAACCTCAAACTCCTGGGCTCAGGCGATCCTCCTGCCTCAGCCTCCTGAGTAGCTGGGATTACAGGCATGCACTGCGATGCCCGGTTAACTTTTTCTATATATTTTTAGTTGGCCAATTAATTTCTTTCTATCTTTAGTAGAGACGGGGTTTCACTCTTGCTCAGGCTGGTTTTGAACTTCTGACCTTGAGCGATCCTCCTGCCTCGGCCTCCCAGAGTGCTAGGATTACAGGCGTGAGCCACCGCGCCCAGCCTCAGCTGTTCTTTTTACAAGCACTAAGAAGGTACTGGGAGCAGGCATGGTGTTAGGAGGTTTGGGGAGAGTCGAAAGATGAGAACACATGAAACCATCCCTCAAAAGAACCTAACAGGGCAAGGAAGATCCAGGTGGAAGCTCCACATACTGAGCTAAGTGTGCCAGGCCAGGGAAGAAAAACAGAAAAAGAGCCTGTAGTAGGTTATGCTCCCAGAAGCAGAGTCTGATGTGCAGACGCGAGTGCAGTGAGTGCTTGAGGAAGTGCAAGAAGGTCAGGGAAGCTACATGGGGGTTGAGATAAGCCCAGCCTCAGTCTGACCCAGAGAGCTCTGGAGTGAACTGCACGCTGGATTTTGTGCTACCTGGAGACAAAGGGCTGAGTTTTATACTCCCAATCATTGACACCACTCAATAATGTTGTCACAAGGCCACCCCAGGGTGGGAAATGGGGTGTTACTTCCCTGTCGTCTGCAGGCTAAAGGGCTCCTATCCTGCAAGGCAGAATCTTCCAGTGAAAGGTACAGGTGTGAGGTGTTAGCTACAACTAACTCCTACAAGTAACCAGGGGTTGGGTGCACTGGCCCAGTCAAGGAGATCTGGGCAGGGCACCAACAACGTCTGCTACAGAGTCCGTTCCAGAAGTCCGTGAGAATAATACATGTGCAGGGAAACAGGGAAGCGTCATTCATCAGTATGAATCTTTCCATCCTTCCACTTCCCTGGAAACTGTCCAAGAGCTTAACAAACTCATCTCCACAAGGAGGTTGAGCTCCCCTGAAAAGCCCGGAGCATGGAGCGTAATTTTACAATGCAGACTGAAGGCTTACCTCCCAGGTAATGGGTTTATTGTTCCCTGTTACAAACAGCAGCCTGCAGTTCCACCCACCTTCTGCCTAAGAGCACCGTAGCCTCAGAGTGAATCTCCGTGACCACACTCAAGCAATAAATGGGCAGTCATCCTCAGCCATATAACTAACAACTTTCTTCCAATTTTTATGGTGCCTTTTATGCTCACTTTATAAAGTTTCATGTTTTACCTTCCAGACTTCCTCGTGTGCACTCAAGGCGCCCCAGGAGTGTTGCTAAGCAGTTTTAATTTTCCAAGAAGTATTTCTCTGACTCTCCTTTCCACTAAAGCATAGCTAAGAAATTGGAAAAGGCCCCCAAAGCAAGTTTTCCATGCAGCGTGTACAATCTGGTCCAAGACATTCAGAATTGACTTAATGAGAACTTCAGTATCATGGCTGGAGCCCCCACCACCCTTGATGTATTTAGAGGGTACGTCTATGGTAATACTGGGCCCAATAAATAAATTCCAAAGAAACAAAAGTAGTCAAAGACTTTCTGATTATTCAGAGTGAAGGGAACAGGTAATTGGTAAGACACCAGAGAAACTCCTGAATCACCAGCCAAGTCCAAAAGGAAATAAATGCTCAAATCAATTAACTTATTAATTATGATTTACTCTCCGATTAAACTTACGGATCAAGCTTCTGACAATACCAAAGGGAAGCTAGGGGAAGGGGAGTGTCAGGTGGGTTTCTCAACCAATGCAAATCTGCCTCAATTGTCTCTCCTAAAATGCACACACTAAGTATTCCATGAATCAGCTGAAAAAACAAGGCCGGGTGCGGTGGCTCACACCTGTAATCCTAGCATTCTGGGAGGCCGAGGCAGGAGGATAGCTCAAGGTCAGGAGTTCGAAATCAGCCTGAGCAAGAGCGAGACCCCGTCTCTACCAAAAGTAGAAAGAAATTAATTGGCCAACTAAAAATATATAGAAAATATTAGCCAGGCATGGTGGTACATGCCTGTAGTCCCAGCTACTCGGGAGGCTGAGGCAGGAGGATTGCTTGAGCCCAGGAGTTTGAGGTTGTTGTGAGCTAGGCTGACGCCACGGCACTCTAGCCTGGGCAACACGGTGAGATTCTGTCTCAAAAAAAAAAAGAAAAAGAAAAAACAAGAGACAGAAGTTAAAATAGCAACGCTAACCTTTACAGAGTACTGTCCATGTGCCTGGAACCATGCAAGGGGCTGGACGCACAGGTCACTCTCCATTCTCGTGGAAACACTGTGCAGTACAAGAAATATAAAAGGACATTGGGTCCCTACCCAATTGGGTCCCACTAAAGTCCAGACAGACTAAGGACTTAATTGAGAAAGATAAACTTCCTAAACTTTTAGCAGAAAATATAGGAAACTATCTTTCTAACAAAAAAATAAAATATTGAAATTCAAACACATTAAAATTAAGAATCTCTTGATCTGAGGCACTTGTATGTGGACTGACCGGGTTTGAATCAGAGCTGGGAGCTGCTCTCAAGGAAAAATTGGAGTTGTCAGTTCTGCTGTGGGTTGAAGTAACAATCTAAGTGAGAGTCAGCAAGATTTGTTTAAAGTAGGTGTCTGCAGAAAATGTACTTATGTATGCTTGCGTTAGCTTCCCAGGTATCTGAGAAGGGCTTGTTAGGAGAGATGGCTCTTTCTGTAAGTAAATGGAACAGTGGGCAGCATAATTAAGATGATAAGAAAAACAGGCAAGAATTTGTGCTTTTCAAAAAAATCACAAATAAAGTAAAAAGACGAGGTATGAACTAAGATATGTGCAACACATATATCCAAAAAAGGATAAGTATGCAGAATGTATAAAGAACTCTTACAAACCAATGTGAAAAATACAAACTAATAGATAACTGAGCAAAAGATCCAAGCTGGAATTTCACAAAGGAGGAAGAAAAAATGACCCTTAAGTCCACGAAGAGCTGCTCTCTTTCTGATAATCAGAGATATACAAATTAAGACACCAATGACCATTTAGACCTACTGACTTGGCAAAATTAAGAAGTTTTACAATACTGAAAATTGGAGACGAGGTGGAACAATGGGAATGCTCATACTCTGCTGGTAGGCGTTAAACTGGACACACACTTTAGAAAATAACTTAGCATTATCTTATGAAATTGAGCACCCAGATACCCTAAAGCCTGATGCTTCCAGTACTACATATACATCACAAGGAAATTCTCATATGTCTGCACTGGGAGACACACACACAAACTTGTGTACAGCAGCAATACTGCTCACAGAGGAAGAAATGGTGTACAACCTAAATGCCCATCACCAAGATAAAAAATTGGTGGCACAGTTGGCCGGGTGCAGTGGCTCACACCTGTAATTCTAGCATTCTGGGAGGCCGAGGCGGGAGGATCATTCGAGCTCAGGAGTTCAAGACCAGCCTGAGCAAGAGCGAGACCCCGTCTCTACTAAAAAAATAGAAAGAAATTAATTGGCCAACTAAAATACATAGAAAAAAATTAGCCGGGCATGGTGGCGCATGCCTGTAGTCCCAGCTACTCGGGAGGCTGAGGCAGGAGGATCGCTTGAACCCAGGAGTTTGAGGTTGCTGTGAGCTAGGCTGACGCCACAACACTCTAGCCCGGGCAATAGAGTGAGACTCTGTCTCAAAAAAAAAAAAAAAAAAAATTGGTGGCACAGTCACACAAAGGACTGTTATATAGCATTGAAAATGAATGCAATAAAGTTAAACACAATAATAAGGATCAATTTTGTAAACATAACAAGCAAAAAAAATCAGTTATATAACACTATATACAACATGCTCTTTTTTAAATATATAAAACTGAAAAATAAAACTAAATGAGGTAAGACATTTATTTAAAATATCTATTCTAAAAATAATTTATATTATTTTTATAAAAAGGCAAAGGAATGACGAACTCAAGGGTTAGTGGTTACCTACAAGGGGGAAGGAAGGGATTGGGGTGGAGAAGAACACGTGGGCAGAAGAACTACTAGTGGCTAAATTATCCTTCCTAGAGTGGTGAGCTCATGCCTGTTCATTTTCTTATTTTGCTCTGTAACATATATAATTGCATATATTCTTTTATATACACCAAATATTTTATTTTTAAAAGATAAGAAAAAAGAGCATTAGATCATCTATTTGTTCTATGACAGTACAAATTACAAAAATGGAAACAGATAAATGATCATTTAAATTATATCATTACATATTTAAATTATATGAAGTATTTATTATTATTCCCATGTTACTGATGAGGAAACTGAGGTTTAGAAAGGTAGGATAGGCCAGGCGCAGTGGCTCATGCCTATAATCCTAACATAATCCTTCCTCCTGCAAGGCCAAGGCAGGAAGATCGCTTGAGGCCAGGAGTTTGAGACCAACCTGAGCAAGATTGAGACCCCATCTCTACAAAAAAATAGAAAAATTAGCCGAGCATGGTGGTACGTGCCTGTATTCCCAGCTATTTGGGAGCCTGAAGCAGGAGGATCACTTGAGCCCAGGAGTTTGAGGTTGCTGTGAGCTATGGTGACACCACTGCACTCTAACCCCGGAAACAGTGCAAGACTCTTTCAAAAAAAGAAAAGAGGGGGGGGACAGGGAGGGCAGGGTAATTTTACATATCCTGTTAAGTGAAAGTGACAAAACAGGGCTTTTAAAAACCCATGCTTTTAACATTATGCTATACTATTAAGGTTTCCACCAGCGAAGAAAAAAAAAGCTATATGTAATTTACGAGATTCAGGAATCCCTGCCTGAAACTCTTTTGGTGTGCAACTCTTCTTACAGAATTCCTTTTATCATCTGTACCCTCCACAAGTGGTGGGAAATGAACATTATTTATTCAGGATTTCTTAGTTCTAAAGGTATAAATTTATTTGCATCTTAATATACAGTCATATTTAACCAAAAAAACCAAGTCCTTTTTAAGTTCAATGAAATGTGCAATTCATAGAAAACCTATGATAAAGCATTTTGTTTTATTTTATAAATGTAAATAAAGAATCCTGGTACAAAGTGGAAAACCATGCCTTGAAGCACATTGGGTGGGTTGAAAAATAAGTTTTCTTTAGTGAGGCACATCTATTTGGGTGATAAAGTAATCTGTGTCCAGGTTCTTTGCTTTCCTACTTTCAGCTTCTAAGCTTTTTTCACTTCTCCCAGAGCCATGCTTCCTCTCTCACACCTGCAGGTCTTCACTAGGTGGCATTTCTTCCAGAAAGAGCTCCCCACCCTACGTCTGGGCTAGATGCCCTCATCACCCTCCACGGGAGCACGTTTCATGCTACAGCTCAACCACCGCCCACTGTGCGTCTCCTTCCTGGCCCATCCACTCCCTGAGGCCAGGACTTAGCTACCATATTCCCCGCTGTACTTCCAGGCACAGCATGGCAGACGGCAAGCAATGAATGAATGAGCAACTGATCCTACCATGTGAAGTCCGTTCCCATAAAGGGATAAGAGGGGACAAGGCAGAATGGGAGGGACGTGGCACTTGCAATCAGACTGACTGGCGTCAGAATGGCCACCCCAACATCAGTTTGCGCCACCAAAATATTACCAAAACCTGCCTGCCTTGTACGATTAGGGGGATGAGTGGTAATAATGTGTGTGAAAATGGGTTCCTAAGGTACTAAACCTGTGATTTTAAACTGTGGCTGCACATTGGAACCGCTGGGGGAAGGGACCCACATGCTGGTTCACCTAGCCCAGCATGGGACCTGGCAGTGGTATTTTTTAATCTTCCCGGATACTTTCAATGTGCAGGCAGGTTCCGGAACCTCTGCACAGGACAGAAGCAAGAAGGAAATAACACCTACGGAGGCTCGCTGTGTCCAACACTCATCTGCCACGCGCGACGTTATTTAATAACCTCGCCCTTAGAGTGGGTGTCGCCTCCCCATTACTAAGCAGCAGCTATTCTTCATCAACCCTCTTCCTTCTCCCCCCAAACGTGTCAATTGCCTTCAAAAAAAGAGCAACCTAAACTTTTAGACAAGTCATTATACATTAATATGTTCAAAAGCTCTGTATGCGCAAGAGAGAGAGACAGAGCCAGAGAAATGAAGGGGGAGAGGGGAAGGAACAGGGGATAAGAGTCAAGAGAAGGACTCCCTTTCCCATCAGAGACTTCAGCGGCTTCAGTGTCCTGGCTGATGCCTTAACAGAAAAGCAATGTAGGAACCTGTTTCCAGCTCCAGCTGTTGCAGCCGACTAGTCCTGTAATTACCAGCATGTACAAAGCATAACGAAATCCTCAACAGCAAAATTCATTAAGGGAAGACTGGATTCATTCTTTGTTTAACCCCAAAGCAATGAAATGTCCCAGGTGCCCATGCCTTGGCCCATTCACTCCTCCTGCTCATGAATTCCCACTAACATTGGTCCCAAGAGGGAGAAAAAAGGGGTTAGAAGGATGGCTGCCCTGGCTAAGACGCCACAGGCCAGGAGGAGGGACTGAATTAGATGGCCTGTAAGCCCCTTAATGCTAATCCTCTACAAAGAGCCTTTGTGTGTTGCTAACACCAGGCTGGAAAGAAGAAAGGTGATACAATCTCCAAGTTCTATGATGAGAGCTTACAGTTCTTTCTTCTTGCAGCAACCAGGCACAATTCTAAAGCTACCTGTCTCAGCAATAAAAAGGAATCCATGACTGGTAAGACACGACGACCCAGATGAATCTCAGAATGTTATGCTGACTAGAGGAAGCCAGACACAGTGAGTACATAACGTGTGCTTCCATTTACATCAAATGCTAGAATAGGAAAAACCAATCTATGGGTTGTGGGGGTGGAAATCAGGATGGTGATTGCCTGGAGTGAGCAGAGGGAGGGGCATGAGAGAAGCTTCTGGGGAGATGAAAATGTTCTATACCTAGGCTGGGCGTGGTGGCTCACACCTGTAATCCTAGCACTCTGGGAGGCCAAGGCAGGAGGATCGCTTGAGCTCAGGAGTTTGAGACCAGCCTGAGCAAGACCAAGATCCTCGTCTCTACTGTAAATAGAAAGAAATTAGCCAAACAACTAAAAATAAAAAATTAGCTGGGTACAGCGGTGCATGTCTGTAGTCTCAGCTACCCGGGAGGCTGAGGCAGGAGGATCGCTTGAGCCCAGGAAGTTGCTGTAAGCTAGGCTGACGCCACAGCACTCTAGCCCAGGCAAGAGAGTGAGACTCTGTCTCAAAAAAAAAAAAAAAAAAAAAAAAAGAAAAGAAAAGAAAGTGTTCTATATCTTGACAGGGGTTTGGATAAGAGGTGCATGCAGTTGTCAAAACTCAGTATATGTACCCTTAAGATTTGTGCATTTCACTGAAATTTTACATCAAGAAAAAAAATTGTAAACAAATATCATTAATATTTGTTAATGACATGCATGCTGACATATTTATGCATATTTATGAGGAAGTATACTGACATCAGCAATTTACTTTGAAATGTATAAACTAATAAAAATGGGTTGATGGATGAATAGAGGGATGGACAGATATGTGATAAGGTATTAATAGGTATAATAAAATGTTAGCTGTAGAATCCAGGTGGTAGATACATGTGTGTTCACTGTACAATTCTTTTGACTTTTCAGTATGTTCGAAATTTTTCATAAGATGACACTGGGAGGGGGGAGTGGAAAGTTAGCCATACAGAGGGTGGAAAAGGTAAGCTAATTGCTAAGAAAAATCATAAAAGCTACTGGCATCCACTGGGGTTTAAAACACCTATGAGCTACTCAGATCAAAGGAAAAGGGAAAGAGAGATGGCAAAGTTGAGGATAATAGTAATAATTTATTGGGCAACTACTATATACCAGAGGAGTGTGCTAGACAGTCACATGGTATCTGATTTTACCATCACAACCTCCCCACAAAGTAGGCATATCACTACTTCAAAGATAAGCAAACTGAAAATCAGAATGGTGCAGTAACTTACCTGAGGCCACACAAGCTAGAATTTAAAACTGGTCCTGCCAGCCTCAATAGGGTAAGAACCATGAGCCCAACACTGCTTCCCTCTTGCTAAAGTCAGGACCATGCCAAGGGCTCAGGCATGGCACAGCAGCCACACCCAGCAGTGCCACCCACCACGTATTGGGATGCCACTCTCATGATAAAAGCACTGGTGCTTGTACTGACCCCCAGTTGTTTCATTCTCCCAAGAGACCTGTAGAAGAGTCTCCTTCACTCAGTCCTCTTCCCTCTTTTCTTTGCAAGGAGAATCAACCATCCATAGGTTTAGCTTCCATTTCCATGCACATGCCCTTACTAACAAATAATGCAAAACAGCTCATGCAGCACCATCCAGCAGCTTTCTAGCGCACCTTCTTGGTCTACAGAGGCTAGAAAACTAAAAGCTACATTTCACTGACTCCCTTGCAGCTAGATTCTTCCAAGCAGACATACCCATGCAAGACCAGAGAGGCAGAGAGGAAGAACAGGAGGTGGAGCCATAACGAGAAGGTCAGAACTTCTGTTCAGACAATGATAGGTACATTTGACTCCTTGGGGCACATGCAGCAGATGTTTCTATGTTCTGCCTCTAGTGTCACCAGTACTAAAGCAGAAGTAGGTTAGGACCACGCTGTTGGAAACTGGTTGGAGACAGGCTGTGTTGCTCCTAAACAGGTAGCATTGAGCTTGGTTCTCCCAGAAATACTGTAAAACCCTCTAATAAATCCCAGGCTGCTTAAACTGCTTACAAGGAATTTATTGTCTGCAACTGAGATCCTAACCAGTACTCCTTTTAATGGCTCAGACTCCCACATTTTGAGCCTACACAAATGCCTGCCAGACAGTAAAACTCCCCAGTACAGGACATTCCTGCTTTCCACATTTGAGGGAGGACAAGGGGAGTAGGGAGAACATCCCACAGTCCATTTGATTTCACCAACATATGCAGGGTCTCCCAGAAAAGCAAACCTAGAACAGCCTTTCAAATATTACAGGTAACAGGGGCAACAGAGCACCTAAAATTGAGGGACTTCCAAAGACCCCAGCCTTATCCCCTAGAATGGGATTTGGAAAAAAGCACATCAATCCTGGAGGCCTCTTAATGAAGGAATGATCTCATTCAAAAGTCATGTTGGAGCCTGTAATCCCTTGGCTTTGGGAGGCCAAGGTGGGAGGATCGCTTGAGGCCAGGAGTTTGAGGCCAGCCTAGGTGACATAGCAAGATCTCCATCTCTACAAAAAATAAAAAGTAATTAGCTGGGCATGGTGGCTTGCACCTATAGCCCCAGCTACTTGGGAGGCTAAGGTGGGAAGCTGCAGTGAGCTATCATCAGGCCATTACACTTCAGCCTGGGCAACAGAGTGACACCCTGCTCCCCCAAAAAAAAGAAAGAAAAAAAGTCATGTTGGCATGGTGATCTGGGGCCAGCCTACTCATGTACAAAGGGATGACTGGTTTTTTAACTACTATCACAACTACCAAATAAAATAAATATTTTTGTTCCTTCCAAAGAAATACCCTCAGAGGCTCCTGATGTACTGTCATTACCCACAACCTGTGATAAATCCATCTCCTCCCAGCACGGTTATGAGATCTGGAAAGAGCTGAAAGCAATGCACAGTCTACTCTAACACCATCTTTAGTAACAACTGAAGAGAGACTCCGAAGCAGGCAGACTTCTTTTCTGCTACGGCTTGTAACTTACTCTGGAGGCAATTCTAGAAAAGGAGCTTCAAAATCTTT
This sequence comes from Lepilemur ruficaudatus, assembly GCA_963574885.1. Lineage (NCBI taxonomy): Eukaryota > Metazoa > Chordata > Mammalia > Primates > Lepilemuridae > Lepilemur > Lepilemur ruficaudatus. The sequence continues at coordinate 13,110 of CAUYRT010014904.1, read as the reverse complement.
GAGCAATGGCAGCACTGTTGTGAAAAAAGAATCTTGCCATTCTTGAATATACGTATTTGGAAATTCCTGTTAGGAAAAAATTCATCTTTAGAGTCACCTTGTGTAGAGTGACACTGAAGTACGGTCATTGGTTTATCGTGTTTCTTGGTTTTTTGTGTTCACCAGTTAAGAAGGAAGAAAAAAATTGAACATCTGCTATGGTTTGGTCTTTGTGGCCATTGAGAGTTGATGCAAGGAAGGGTACAGTAACTCTCAAGCCACCACAATACCCTGCTGACCACAAAGTTAACTCAGAGCTGAAGTGTGACTTTGGCATTGACCATAGTTTGGTCCCTGAATAGCCAATTACCTGATGTATTTTAGCCCTGGCGTGATTTCTACTGATATTTATTCCTCTGGGTATTGCTATTTTGTAAGACTGAAGTAAAGAGTGAATTATGCTGGGCATAGTGGCTCACATCTGTAATCTCAGCACTTTCAGAGGCCAAGGCGGAAAGATTGCTTAAAGCCAGAAGTTCGAGACCACCCTGGGCAAGACCCCATCTCTACAAAAAATAAAAATATTAGCTGAGCATGGTGGCACTTGCCTGTGGTCCTAGTTACTTGGGAGGCTGAGGTAGGAGGATCATTTGAAACCAGGAGTTCAAGGCTGCAGTGAGACACAATCACACCACTGCACTCCAGCCTGGGTGACTGCAAGACCCTGTCTCTAAAAATATTATTTTTTAATAAAATAAATTTTAAATATTTTTGAAGAGTGAATTGCCCATGATCCTAGCACTTTGGGAGGCTGAGGCAGGAGGGCCATTTGAGGCCAGGAGTTGGAGACCAGCCTGAGCAACACAGTGAGACCATCTCTATAAAAAATTTAAAAATTAGCCAGCTGTAGTGGTGCACACCTGTAGTCCCAGCTACTTAGGAGGCTGAGGTAGGAGGATCGCTTGAGCCCAAGTGTTTGAGGTTGCAGTGAGCATGACAATGCCACTGCACTTTAGCCCGGGGAACAGAAAAAGACCCTATCTCAAAAAAAAAAAAAAAAGTGAATTATAACTCTCTTATTGAAAAAGTAAAAAACATAAAATGACAGTGCACCTCACAAATTAGTCCCTAAAAATATCTTCCCTGCCAAATCTAATTTGTATCTTTTAGGCCTTACTAGAACCACTGTGCTAACAATTGTAAGATGTGTGGGTGCATCATGCTTTTTAATAATACCCACTGGTATATACACACATCAAGACTTCACGAAAGCACATATACAGGAGGACAGGATTCAGAAGAAATGTATAAAAATAAGGATACAGTTGTATTAAAAGTGGTGGGATTGGGGCCATTTTTTTCCCAAAAGAAGTCTTTATTTTTGTTATATCAACTTTTCAATAATACAAAAACACCTTTCTTACCATGGATGCTAAATCTCAACTGAGATGTTTATGTTTTAAGTACTGAATTCTTCTCTTCCTCACCACAAGAACCGAGGGTGTTTCAGCTTTGTTTTCCAAAAAGTTTCCAAAAATTAGAGGTCAGCAAGCAAAGGCGCATGAGCCAAATCCAGCTGAACATTTGTTTTTGTAAATAATGTTTCACTGGGACACAGCCACGACATATTGTCTATGACTGCCTTTTTTTTTTTTTTTTTTTTGAGGCAGAGTTTCACTCTGACACCCTTTTTTTTTTTGCTTAGAAAATACTTAGGTATTTTGATTTCAATCTATGCAATCCCTCCATGAAACCGGAGGATGCTCGGTGAACCGCAGGGCTGTGTCCAGTGTGCACACAGTTTTGGGTGTCCGGGTGCTTCCTAAAGGAAGCCTATGGATCCCTGACTGCGTCTGTTATCTACTCCTTATGGTGAATCGGGGGAGAATCACGCGGCTGTTTTCTATCTGCTCCTGAAAGAGAAGTCGCAGCGAGTTCAGTGCAGTGGCATCATCAGAGCTCACTGCAACCTCAAACTCCTGGGCTCAAGCGATCCTCCTGCCTCAGCCTCCTGAGTAGCTGGGACTACAGGCATTTGTCACCATGCCCGCTAATTTTTTCTATTTTTGGTGGAGCTGGGGGTCTCACTCTTGCTCAGGCTGGTCTCGAATTCCTGCCCTCAAGTAATCCTCCCACCTTGGCCTCCCAGAGTGCTAGAATTACTAAGCATGAACCACTGTGCCCAGCCTCTATGATTACTTTCATGCTACAGAGTTGAAATTTTTTACTATCTGGCCCTTCACCAAAAAAGTTTGCTGACCCCTGCACTAAACCGAAGGGTAAGCGCTGCAACACAAGGAAAGCTCATTAACCCACCACTGGAAGTGACCCCCAAAAGTCAAACACTCATCACTAAAGAGTCAGGGTCCTAGAAGATACTTTCAGTAACTGTGGTCCAAAGTAGCTGCTCCTCAACAGTGGAGGAGTGTGCAGTGGAACCAAACGTGCTACTTTTGCCAACAAGCCAAGGTCCAGGCAAAAACTGATCCCACGCAGTTAAAGAATGCTCTATCCTAAAGAACTGCTAGGAAATAACAGCTCTCAAGAGAAAAGTCCCAAATTTTTAATACAGTCTGATGAAATTTAGCCGGGTACCTTCCTAAATTCAGAAGTCCATCTTCAATTAATATTTTTGCACACTGTAAACAGTGTGTTGTCTACTGATAGATTAGAAGCAGTCCTAAAGGCTAGTTCTTTATTCATAATCTGGAAAATAAAATAAAAGCAACCTTGGCTACTCAAAGCCACTATTAAACCCAGTTCTCTCTGCTATGTGTTAGAGGAAATTAGCATCAGACTCAGAGATAAGACATCCCAGACATGATCTTTTAATACCGCAGGATCACAGGGTTCAAGAAAAAGCTCTGCACATTTTGAAGTTTTCTCCGTCACTCAGAACAGCTAATAAATAAACCAGAAGATTAGATGAGTCTCAGGGCATCGGCCAGATGATGAGAAGCCGGTGGGTATTCTTTGCTACACAACAAAACCACAGATCAAAAAGACCATTTTTAGAATCACCTTTCTGGAGTTTTTCCAAAACTCTGAGGAACAGAGATCCAGTTTCTTGTTCTAACTCTGCCACAAACTCTGTGTATAACTTTGAATTAAACATCACCTCTTCAGGGCTGTTTCCCCCAAAGGTTGAGCAAGTTCATCTGAGGGCCTCCAAGGCCCCAGAGAAATGTCCTGTGAAAGAAAATGTTAGCTTTCCTCTCCCCTTGATTGTCATTTTGGTTTATTTTGAAAACTGCTTCCAGGCTGGGCACAGTGGCTTATGCCTGTAATCCTAGCACTCTGGGAGGCCGAGGCGGGTGGATCACTCAAGGTCAGGAGTTTGAAACCAGCCTGAGCAAGAGCGGGACCCTGTCTCCACCAAAAATAGAAAGAAATTAATTGGCCGACTAAAAATATAAAGAAAAAATTAGTCGGACATGGTGGCGCATGCCTGTAGTCCCAGCTACTTGGGAGGCTGAGGCAGAAGGATCGCTTGAGCCCAGGAGTTTGAGGTTGCTGTGAGCTAGGCTGATGCTATGGTACTCTAGCCATGGCAACAGAGTGAGACTCTGTCCAAAAAAAAAAAAAAAACGAAAGAAAAGAAAGAAAAGGAAGGAAGGAAGGAAAGAAAGAAAGAAAGGAAAGAAAGGAAAAAAGAAAGAAAGAAGGAAAGAAAAGAAAGAAAGAAAGAAAGAAAGAAAGAAAGAAAGAAAGAAAGAAAGAAAGAAAGAAAGAAAGAAAGAAAAGAAAGAAAGAAAAATGCTTCCAGAAAAAGGATATAGAAAAAAAAATGCCAGGATTATTCCTGGGTTGTGACATACAGAAAAGCTTCCATAAGCAATAAGCAGCTCAAGATGCAGGGATCCTGCAAACAGTGAGCCTCTGAGATCCCTTCCTGCACTCTCATCAGCCTCCCAAAAAAGCACCCTGTACCCCTGGGTGCCAGAGGAATCACTCAGAATTAGGCTGGCACCAGCCACACTCAGCTTGTCACCCAGACCCTCAGCTCCCCTCCCCATGTTCGATGATATGATGCAAAATTAAACAAACCAGAACCCTGCATTCAGGGCATTCACATTCACAATAACAAGAGCATTTGCATCAATTAGGATTATAAACAGACAGTGGAAATGAGATGCAACAGGGGAACCAGTTTAAATATTCTGTCGTCTGGCCAAATTCCTTATTCAGACCCAATTGACCTAAATGAGAAAGCAAAGCTAAAACGGACACCAAAAGACTGCAAGCTAGTTTACATAACACAGGCCCTCCAGGGCTTAAAACTACCCACTTCCAAGTAAGAGTGGACGTTAACCCTTCCCCTGCTCTCTGTCTCCCCTTCACAAGCTCAGAAACCAAATGAGCATCCCCAGAACTTTCCCAGCTTGTGGAAACTGTCACAAGAGACTGTGAGACCCATTTCTCCCTCAAGGGCATCATTCCCCTTTCCCCAGAGTTGCTTACCACCTGGGAGGGATTTACCTGCTCACTCACTTAGAGAAAAACCATCCTCTTTAAACCTTATTTCCACTTGAAAAGAGCAAATAGATCTCAAGGTTTAAAAAACTCACCTCCAAAGAGTTAGAACACAACCTGCTTGAACACCAAATCTTGCCTAAAAAATAGTGTAATCCACCTAGCAGTGTATAAATGCCCTGAGGGACCTTCCTCTGTCAACCTTAATCAAGAAGCCACGGCTTTAATTTTTTTAATGTGTTAGAGCCAGCCTACATCAAATATTCTCAGTGCAACCCACCCCACAAAGAATACTTCTAAGCAAGTCCATTACAATGCAGGTTCTAAAGATCTGCAAATCAGCTCTTTGGCTCAACGATCAAATACTGAGCCCCACCTAAGCAAACACAATTCCCTTGGCTGCCCTTGTGGTACAACTATGTCACAAGCCACCAAACAAGACGGTAGTGGAAGAACCTAAGTCCGAAGGATCTGCAATGGCCAGGAAACCAGGGAAGGATTCAGGAGAAGAGCTTGGACGTCTAGCATCTCTGAATTTTACTTTTGCAGGCAGATTTTTTTTTTTTTTTTTTTTTTTTTTTTTTTGAGATACAGGTCTTACCCTGTTGCCTGGGCTGTAGTGCAAAGGACAGTGGCATCATCATAGCTCACTGCAAACTCAAACTCCTGGGCTCAACTGATGCTCCTGTCTCAGCCTCCTGAGTAGCTGAGACTACAGGTACACACGACCACACCCAGGTAATTTTTTCAATTTTTTTGTAGACACAGGGACTTACTATGTTGCTCAGGCTGGTTTCAAACTCCAGGCCTCAAGCAATCCTCCCATCTCAGCCTCCCAAAGTGCTAGGATGTATGAGCCACCTATGTATGAGCCACCATGCCCAGTCTGATGCTATTTTTAAAATTTAAAATATATTTAATTGCAGTATATTTATATTAAAATATAAAACATACATAAAATATAGATAGCTGTGCTTGTGTTGGGGTAGGAGGAACTCTCTGTACTTTCTCCACAGTTTTGCTGTGAGCCTAAAACTGCTACAAAATGTAAATTCTATTAAAGAGGGGAAGGGGGAATGCTAATAATGTTTTGGGGGAGAACTGGGCAATTACCGATGTCTTTTTTTTTTTTTTTTTTGGAGACAGAGTCTCATTCTGCTGCCTGGGCTAGAGTGAGTGCCATGGCGTCAGCCTAGCCCACAGCAACCTCAAACTCCTGGGCTTAAGCGATCCTCCTGCCTCAGCCTCCCGAGTAGCTGGGACTACAGGCATGTGCTACCATGCTCGGCTAATTTTGTATATATATTTTTAGTTGTCCAATTAATTTCTTTCTATTTTAAGTAGAGACAAGGTCTCGCTCTTACTCAGGCTGGTTTCGAACTCCTGACCTTGAGCAATCCGCCCGCCTCAGCCGCCCAGAGTACTAGGATTACAGGCGTGAGCCACCACGCCCGGCCAATTACCGATGTCTTTTGTTTTCCCTTTAATCTTTCCTGAATTTTCTAATTTTTCTGTAAGAAGCATATAATAATGCCTTCATAACCAGAAAAATATGTCATTAAAACAGAGAACCCCCAAAAAAGGAGGCAACAGTACTTATCATAGTAAAAAAAGACCCCAAAGTCATCAAACTATACATTGAAAACAGGTACATTTGTCTGTAAATTATGCCTTCATAAAGTTAATTTTAAGAGTTGTAAGAAAAGCTTTAAAGTTCTAGTGTTTCATTTTAAATAGCATACGTTCTAGTGTACAAGCTATAATCTTTATGGAAATTAATTCCTATGCACTAGCAGTGGATGTTCCTATTAAATTTCTAAGGGTTCCCTTTCAAGGCAATTACTATTAGTTAAATTTAAATAAGTTCTCTAGTTTTGGTGTCACTCACTTTGGATTTGGGCTTCTATAGCCTACTATTACTACAAATAATAACTGTAATGCTGTTGAATAGTTTGAATAAATACTTTGCTAATCAAATAATAGCAACAAAGTTATTGTTTCACGGGTACAGAGTTTCAGTTTGGATGATGAAGAAGTTTTGGAGATGGATAGTGGCCATGGGTTCACAAAAGTGTGAACATGCTCAGTGCCACCAAATTATACACTTAAAAATGGTTACAATGGTAAATTTCATGTATATTTTGCCATAATAAAAGTAACTAAACACTTTTTCTTTTTTAATTTTATCCTTTTTTTATTGTTATTGTTTTTTTCTTTCTATTTTTTTTTTCTTTAAAGCAAAGATAAGGTGTTAAAAATTTTATCCTTTTTAAATGTGAACCAACACAGGAGAAATGTCATAAATGCTCCACCTGATTCCTCTGAGTACTTTTATCAGCAAGAAGTCTACAGTTAGGGTTCAGTCACTTCCATCACACTAGTTGTAAGGCAAGCTCCCTGAGACAAACTGTTCCACTTGGTGATCCTCAGAGTCCACGGGGGCACATGACGGCACGTTTGGGGAAGCAAATCCAAGTGTCCTGGGTGGGTGCAAGACACACGTACCATGGGAAAAGCCAACTTCCAAATCACTGCTTCGTTGCTTTCATTCACTAGACAAATATTTACTGAGTGCCTACTATGTGCCAGGCACTGTACCAGAACTTAGGTCTAATGCCTGCTCTCCTGAATCTTGCAATGTAATGACCTGGTTCAGTGAAAACGTTTCAGGTATTTGGCAATTTCAAATAACCTTACGGGATGTGGCTTGGCTCCTGTTTCTCAAAGGAGCCATGTGTTTGCTTGTTTGTTTTTTTTTTTTTTTCTTTCTTTGTACTTCGAAATGATTCAAACGTACAGAAGAGTTGCAAGAATATTACAAAGAACTCCTGTGTATCGCTTCACCCAGATTCAAGTTTCTGGTGTTTGGGCACATCTCCTTTATCCTGTGCTCTGGCATCTCTCCCCTGCCTTCTCTCCCTTTCCATCCCCTCCTTTCCTCCCCTCCATTCACATCCACCCCTCTCCTTCCCCCTGTCCCACTCCCTCCCTCCTTCCTCTCCCCTTTCTATTCCTTCTCTCCTTATATAAAGTTTTTCTTGAACCATTTGAGTTGTAGACATCATCTCCTTTTATCCCTAAATATTTCATTATGTATTTCCTAAGAACAAGGACTTTCTCTTCTATAACAGCAGTACGATGACCGATTTCTGGCAGTTTAACGTTGACTCAGCAGTATTACCTAACACACAGTCCATACTCAAATGCCGCCAGTCGTCCAGATAAGGAGGAGGAGTGGAGTGTGCATTTTAAAGCACTGATTTCAGGAGTCACTTCCCAACCACCAAATGAACCGGAAATACCACCTGATGAGACATCCACCTGATGAGACATCTGGCTTACACCCTCACTATCTACCAAACTCTTCCTATAGGACTCTAGGAAGAAGGAAATTCTCATTATTTTAAAACCCCTTCCTGATTACTTAACTAAGCTCTCTAACAGGAACAATTGCCTCACATTTAAACTGATTTCTCCACACTACGACTTAGCACTATTTACTTTTGTTCTGTAATTACTGAAAGTCTCTGGATAAAAATATTTCTTGTAATAAAATTCAGTAGCATCACCTTCCACACCTTCTCCATTAGAAATTGTTCTAACCTCAGTAGTCCTTCTGCTCAGCACCTCTCACAGCATACTGAGTTTCAAAACAGTATTTCCAACACGCATCTAAACCAACAGTGGCAGTCTTGAAAGATACATGTAAACGCCCTCTTAAAAAGGAGGTGGATGAGCCTTGATTGCCTAACGGTTCCTTCAGCATACCTGGCAGCTGGCTCTCCAATGACTCAGTTTACCCAGCACTCTCAATGGGTGAGCAGTGGTCTCAAAACTCTTTGATCACCATCCACCCACTCATTAGACCTAATACATATTTCCTCACATCAATCTTCACTTGATGAAGTAAACAACATATTTACATTATGTCTGAATTGGAGTTAGTTATCTGAAAAAGCATCTCTGTGTGGCTCTGAAACTGATTTTCAGGTATTTACCTAAAATACTGGTAGGTGCCAGGTAGTCAGAGTGCCTCATAAAATGAAATTAACAGCACTCTGAGCTGAAATATTTGTGTGCTTTCAAAAAAATGAGCAAACATCAAGTTATCTTGACTCCATCATTTGATTGATGTCATATAGTGATACTCAGGAAAATTAATATAAAAATAAGGCAGTCTGCAAAAGAACACAGATTCAGGGAAAAATTTAAAGACTAATGACGACTTATGAGCAAAGATTCTACTTTCTTTTCAGATCACAGCCCCAAAATTATAAAATTTTAAAATTAGTCGGGATATAGAACTAAGTAACATCAACTTACCAGATCTAATTGATATTTATGGAATAATTCACCCAATGACAACCAAATACATATTCTTTTCCAGTACACATGGAACATTCACCAAGATAGAACACATTGAAGGTCATAAAACAACCCTTAACAAAATGAAAGGAACTAGGCCAGGCGTGGTGGCTCACGCCTGTAATCCTAGCACTCTGGGAGGCCGACGCAGGCGGATTGCTAAAGGTCAGGAGTTCGAAACCAGGCTGAGCAAGAGCGAGACTCCATCTCTACTAAAAATAGAAAGAAATTAATTGGACAACTAAAAATATATTAAAAAATTAACCAGGCATAGTGGCACATGCCTGTAGTCCCAGCTACTTGGGAGGCTGAGGCAGAAAGATCACTTGAGCCCAGGAGTTTGAGGTTACTGTGAGCTAGGCTGACGCCACGACACTCACTCTAGCCCGGGCAAGAAAGCAAGACTCTGTCTCAAAAAAAAAATAAAAAAATAAAAATAATAAAAACATAAAGGAACTAAAATAGTATAGAGTATGTTCTTTGAACATACTAGAATTAAACTAGAAATGAATACAGAAAGATAACAGGAAAATCTTCAAATACTTGGATGACACAGTTCTAAATAATTCATGGGTCAAAGAATACATCCCCAAAATAAATTAGAAAATATTTTAACCTGAAGTAAGATTAAAATACAACATATCAAAATTTGTGAGTGCAACTAAAGCAGTGCTTAAAGGGAAATTTATAGCATTTAATGTTTACATTAGAAAAGAAAAAAATAATTTAAGCATCCCCCTTAAGAAACTAAAATGAAACTAAACATAAAAAGTATTAACAGAAGGAAAGAATAAAACAATTAGAACTCAATTAAATTGAAAATAGAAAATAATGAAGACCATAATGAAATTAAAAGCCTATTCTTAGAAAGATCAATAAATTGATAAGCCTCTAGAAAGACTGGCAAAAACAAAGAGGAACAAATTACCAATACCAGGAAAAGGAAAAAGGCGATATCACTACAGGCCTCATGGACATTAAAAAGATAATAAGGGAATACTACAAGAAACTCTACACACATAAATGCAACAATTTATAAGAAATGTACCAATTCCTTAAAAGGCATGAACTACTCTCAGAAGAAAACACTGAAAACTCAACAGTAAGAAAACAATCCAATTAAAACCCAATTAAAAAATGGATAAAGGCACAATGGCTCGCGCCTATAATCCTAGCACTCCCTCCCAAGGTGGGAGGATCACTGGAGGGCAGGAGTTTGAGACCACCCTGGGCAATATAGCAAGACCCCGTCTCTACAAAAAATAAAAAAAAAATTACCCAGGCATAGTGGTGCTCACCTGTAGTCCCAGCCACTTGGGAGACTGAGGCAGGAGGATCCTGAGCCCAGGAGTTCAAGGCTGCAGTGAGCTATGATAGTACCATTGCACTCTAGCCTGGGTGATAGAGCAAGACCCTGTCTCTAAATATAAAAGTTTAAAAAAAAAATGGATAAAAGACTTAGCAAACACTTTATTAAAGAAGATATCCAGATGGCAAATAAGCACATGAAAAGATGCTCAACATAATTAGCTATTAGGGAATAACAAGTGAAAACCATGAGATACCACCATATACTTACTAAAATGGCTAAAATAAAAAATACCAGTAATACCAAGTGCTGGTGAAGATACAGAGTAACTGGAACTTTCATTTGAGTATGAGAAGTTGTATGAGACATCTTATTTGTTTGTTTGTTTTAGAGACAGGGTCTCACTGTTGCCTAGGCTGGAATGCAGTGGCATCGTCATAGCTCACTACAGCCTTGAACTTCTGGGCTCAAGCAATCTTCTTGCCTCAGCCCCCTGAGTAGCTAGGACTACAAGCATGTGCCACCAGGCCTGGCTTTTCTTTTTCATAGCAATAAGGTCTCACTATGTTGCCCAGGCTTGTCTTGAAACCCTGGCCTCAAATGATCCTCCCATCTCTGCCTCCTAAAGTGCTGGGATGATTGGCCATCTTTAAAATTGGCCATCTTTGAAAAGATATCTTTTTTTGTTTAATAGGTAGTTAAAACACATTTTACCACACACATCATAAAGAGTTAAGCTGTGGTTTCTAAGCATAAATAACATGCTCCATGAGATAATGTAAGACAAACCAAATCAACCTTGCACATCAAAACCAAGGACAAGAAAAAAAAAATCCCATTCCTCCACTGAGCCGTCTTTTCTGCTCATGCTGAAAGACAGAGAGGTCATGCTGCTCCGTTTTTATTATTTTTTAACATGCACAGGTCCTTGCACTTCACTAATATTGCCTCATTTAAATTAATCCTCACAGCAACTCCTTAAGGTGAGTGTTCTCATTAGCCTCCTTTTAGAAATGAGGAAACTGAGGCATAGAAAGGTTAAGTAATGTGGTGGGGCTCAGCGTGGAAGCTTCCATCTCTGGCCACTGAAGATGGCAAGATTCCTTTGCTTTCCTCGGCAAACCGCCCTCGCAGGCATGACTCTGGACGGGCAGTGCCAGCCCAGCCAGGAGCAGAAGGGAGAGGAAAACTCCATCACTTGACCAACTTGGCCTCACAACCCTTAGAAGCCTGAGTTTTCCTTAATTTGCCCTATACTTTCGCTTATTACAATTTAGAGAGGCCAGGATAAAAATAGCGTCAGGGTCGGGTTTATGAGGTCCTTGCTACCCCTTAAGGTTGTGAAGCAAGAAAGGAACACCTGGTCCTTTCTGAGCAGCCCACCTTCACTCACAGGAAGGAAATCCTGTGTGCTTTTGGGAAAGCTCACACTGCCTGGCTCCATGAAGAGCACACAATTGATGTATCAGAGCACAAAGAAGTGACTGGCTTTTCAAAGAGAAAAAGCAAAAATCCCTAATTAAGTGGCGAAACCACTGACAGCATAGACCTCCACCGGGAGACAGGCCCATGAACCTTGCGCTCCAAGAGACAGCTAAATTATGAGTCAACTACCAACATCTGCCAGCTTGACGTTGCGGTAAATACTTGCACTGACCTCAGGCCCCAAAGTCTACATCTATAGGCCCATTAAGGCAAGGCCACCGAGGGTACAGAGAGGCTACCCTTAGAAATTGGACAAAAATTCCAAGGACACATTCTGTTTGTCCTCTTTACTCAAAAAATATTTTACAAGCCATTTTAAAACAAGTGTCGCCACAATTCTAGACAATAGAATTATATGTTAATAATAAAGTTGTAGGTTTAAAAGTGCTTGTAAACGCTAATTCATTCTAATTTTCCTGTGTTGGTGTAATGAGGAAACAAGCAATACGTTTCCCACTTCATCTCATTTACAGATGAAAAAACCAGTTGACATTTATATAAGATGAAACAACTAAACAGGGAAGGGATAAAAGTAGAAATCTCCCAAGCCTTTGGTTTAATGGTCCTTTCATAAGCTGCAAATATGCTGGCTTTACCTAGTTTAATGGACAATTGGTCATAGGCACTAACAAATTCAGTCAATTTCATTGTAGTTAATGGCTGGAATTGTCTGAGAATCATTTTTAGCACACCTGGGCATTTTCTAAACCCATCTGGATGAAGCCTACGGAATGGATGCCTCAGTGGCCACTTCAATAGACTAGAGTTAAGGCAAATTGGATAATTTTTATTAGATATATGCTACATTCATCCAAGAGGTATATACCACACACTCCACGGCCTTTTGTTTTTGACAGGCCAAATGAATTTTTGTTAACCTTGCAATATAATTTCAAAGTTACAGAGAAGTGACAAGAATATTACAAAGAACTACTTACTACTAAAGAACTATTAACATTTAGCACTGTTGCTATAAATTATTTTTCCCTGAACCTCTTGTAAGTTGCCAACATAATGCCCCTTTACTCCGAAATATGTCAGTGTACAAATGATAAAATCAAATACTTAACATGGAGACAGCACTACTCTCTATAGACTTTACACCAATTTTGCCAATCATTGATAATGATGTCAACTACAGGAAAAGAAAACATCAGATCACAAGTTACATTTAGTTGTTATACAAAATGCAAAGTTTTTTGTTTGTTTGTTTGTTTGAGACAGAGTCTCACTCTGTTGCCCAGGCTAGAGTGCCATGGCTTCAGCTAGCTCACAGCAACCTCAAACTCCTGGGCTCAAGCGATCCTCCTGCCTCAGCCTCCCAAGTAGCTGGGACTACAGGTACATGTCACCATGCCTGGCTAATTTTTTCTATTTTTAGTAGAGACAAGGTCTTGCTCTTGTTCAGGTTGGTCTCAAACTCCTTACCCCAAGTGATCCTCCCACCTCACCTTCCCAGAGTGCTAGGATTACAGACATGAGCCACCGCACCCAGCCTC